>CAWUFW010023829.1:0-69074 GCA_963921515.1 Calotriton arnoldi | reverse complement strand
TTTATTAAACATATACAAGCTTCAATGCACTGATACAGTAATTCGCCATTTTGATGAGACAGGTGGTACAGATTGCATGTTACATACCTTACATTCCCCACAGGCGCCCACTTCCAGTTGTCTCCATCCTATAATAGATTGCATGGCATCAGTTCTCTCTTGCTATTGCCCCCTCGCCCTCGGCCCTCAGCTATATCCTCTATACTTGGCCCAGGCGGCCCAAATTTTCTCACCTTTCCGTGGGTATCCCCGGCTTTGATAGATCACTTGCTCTGCCCCATAACACCAATCAAGATCTTTCTTCCATGCAGCTAGCGTGGGAGGTGCCTCTGCTCCCCACCCTCGGGCAATATTCCTCTTTGCCACTCCTCCCGCCAGAGCCAATCAAGTCTTGGCCCATTGCGGCCACGTCATGTCACTCGTCACTCCCAGGATATGCCACCGCGGCTCAAGCGGGACATCCTCACCCACCACAGTTGCCATCACCCGGGCTATACCTTCCCAGTATGTTTGGATCCTGGGGCATGTCCACAGTATATGAAAGAAGGACCCCCTCTTGCCACATCCCCGCAGACAGTCATCAGTCTCGCACTTGCCCATTCGAACGTATGCCGTCCGCGAGGCATATGATCTATGGAGGATCCGGAATTGGATCAGTCGAAACCTTGCCCTAATAGCTATCTCTCGGGGAGTCTGCAGTGCCTCCACCCAGTCATCATCCTCCAGTAGGCCCACGTCAGACTCCCATGCCTCCACGCAACTGGCCTAGACAATCTGGGGTGTTGTTGATCAGTTTCCGGTAGGTCAAGGAGATGGCCTTATCAATCATGGGATCGAGGAGTAGGCGGTCCTCTAGGGGCGAGTATTCAGGCAACTGGGTTCCCTCCCGCAGGTGACAGTGGAGCGCGTGGCACATCTGTCTGTATCGCAGAAACTCCCCCCTCCCCATTTGGAACTGCGTCTGCAGTGCGTCGAAGTCCAACATTTTCCCGGCCTTCCATACGTCCCCTAGCTGGTCAATTCCGATTAGGCTCCATTTCCGGAAGCCCATGAGTCTCGTCAATTCTCCTAGCTGGCCACCCTCCCAGAGAGGAGTCTGCTCCGTGAGCTTGTTCGTCCAGCCGGTCATCCTAGTCGCCCTATGCCAGATCTCCGCCACCGTTCGGGTATGCGCCGGGAGCAGCAGTTTGCTCTTTCCTTTCCGATAGAGCTCTGTCAGATAGCTAGCTTTCCCGAATGCCAATCGGTCCACCTTATATGCCGGTTCGTCTAACGGCGAGAAAGCCCACCCATTTATATTGATGAGCTCAGATGCCCAATAATATTTTCGCACATCCGGGACAGCCAGGTCCCCATCATATATACCACGCCAGAGTTTTTTAAATGCGATTCTTGGGCTACCGCTCCCCCATAGTAGCTGGCGCTGCTCAGATTCAATGGCGCGAAAGAATGTCTCCGGAATCAGGTACGGGGTGTTCTGGACCACATACAATAGGCGGGGGAGGGCCATCATTTTAAAAAGGACCGCCCTGCCCATCAGGGAGACGGGGAGGTGTTTCCAGTGTGCGACATCGTCCCGCAACCGGACCAATTGGACCTGTACATTAAGTCGCATGAACTCGCCTTCATCTTTGGTAATCCAGAGTCCCAAGTACTTAAACATGTCTCTGGGAACCAACTCTGAACACGCTGACGTCAAGGGAGGCAACTCTCCCGCCAGTGGGAACACCAGGGATTTATCCCAATTGACACAGTACCCTGAATACGTGCCAAAGGATTGAATAATGTGAATAAGGCGATGGAATGTTTGTCTTGGGTTGTAGGCGTACAGCAAGATGTCGTCCGCGTACAAGGAGATACGCTCCTCCCATCCGCCCCCCACGTCTATGCCTCTGACTATCGGATCTCCCCTTATCCACACGGCCAGTGGTTCCAGGGCCAGCGCAAAAAGTATCGGTGATAGCGGGCACCCCTGACGGGTTCCCCGGTGAAGCATGAAGGCCCTTGAGACGTTACTATTGACACTAACACGTGCCTTCGGGCCAGTATACAGGAGGCGGATCCATTGCTGTATGTTAGGGCCAAACCCAATCCTTTCCAGGACCGCGAATAGATAGCTCCATTCAATACTGTCAAACGCCATTTTCGCGTCGAGGGATAGTAGTGCTGCGGGATATCCGGGCGGTTTTGGGTCAGCTGCATCACACCATACAGGCGGCGCAGATTGAGTCTGGTACTCCGGTGTGGCATGAAACCGGATTGGTCTGGGTGTATAAGAGACTGGATGACCGGGCCAATGCGGTTAGCAATTACTTTGGCCAGCACTTTGGCTTCGAAGTTCACCAGGGAGATAGGTCTGTAGGAGCTGCACTGGTCGTGGGGTTTCCCTTTTTTATGAATAACCACAATGGTGGCCATGCGCAGGTCCTCCGGGAGCATCCCCGAGTCCCTGGCACCATGGAACATATTGAGCATATGTGGGGCAAGTTTGCTGGTGACGCATTTGAACATTTCCGTCGGGAGTCCGCTAGGGCCCGGCGCCTTACCGGATTGTAGGTCCTGTATAGCATTTTCGACTTCCTCTACTCTCATGGCGGCGTCTAACAGTGCTCTGTCCTCTTCCCCCAGTGTCTGCATGTGTAGGTCTGCTAAAAACTCAGCGGATTCCCTCTCCTCCCACCGAGTCTGTGACCTATAGACCTGCTCATAGTAGTCCGCGAATACCTCTGCCATCTCGGCCCCGGTGCCACCCCGTACGCCCTCCACGGTTTGAATTTCTGCTACCCAGTTACGGCACCTGTCCCGCCTTTCAAGCCACGCAATAAGCTTCTTCGCCTTGTCCCCAAGGTCATAGACCTTCCTCTGTACCGCCAGTGCATGTGCGCGGGCCGCATTTTCTTCCAAATCCCGTAGCTCCTGCTGTTTTAGTTTAAGTTTGTGTCCGCGTTCAGCCTCGCTCGCGGGGTCCGACTCTGTCGTCGCATCCAAAGTGAGAATCTCTAGTTCCAGGGCGTCGCATTTCTCGCGTTTTTGTTTGCGCCTAACGCCACTAGTCGCCTGTACAAAGTCCCTGGCCACCGTTTTGTATGCTTCCCAGAGGATACAGTCGGACCGTACCGATCCAACGTTCTCCTCAAAATACTGGACAGTGCGCTCCTCGAGTTGGTCCCTAAAGTCCTGGTCCCGAAACAGGGTGGGGTCCAGGTGCGGTGGGAGTGATCGCTCTCGCCACGGCCCCCGCATCTGTACCTCGACGGGTGAATGGTCCGAAATACATCGCGCCCCATGGCGTCCATCTCTAAAAAGCCCCGCTAAGGCAGCCTGCGTGAAAATGTAGTCTATGCGTGAACTACTTTTGTGCGCCGCGGATACATGCGTGTATTGCCGTAGCTCTGGGTTATGGCTCCTCCAGAGGTCAGTGAGCCCCATTGCATGCGCGAATGTCGACAGAGTCCGCGGGTCCCTGGTCCCATGTGCATTGGTCTCTCTGTCCACGTCCGGGGACATGGTGCAGTTCATGTCCCCCCCGAGGATCAGAGTCCCCTGTGGGAAGTCTAGTAGTAGACGACTGAGGTCGGATAGCGCAGAGTCTTGGAGCCGCGGTGGCGCATAAACCGAGCAAATATTCAGGACCTGCCCCTCCCACATCCCCGAAAGGGCCACGTAGCGACCCAAGTGGTCCGTCCAGGTGTGTTTTATGACAAAGGGAAGTGAATTCTTAGTAAGGATAGCAGTGCCCCTGGAGCCAGTCATGTAGCCTGCGTGTGCCCTAAGTGTGTAGCCGTATCTATTCAGTGCCAAGCAATGAGTGCCTTTAAGGTGGGTCTCCTGGAGTAACACCAGGTCTGGTGAATGTCGGCGTAGGTATTGAAGTACCATGGTGCGTTTTATCTTGTCCCCCAGACCGTTTACGTTCCACGAGAGAACTGATAATGCCCTCATATGTCGTGTCGCCATGTGGGATGCCTCCTTTGGTTCCCCTCACGCCCCCATTCCCAGTCCCTGTCCCATGTCTCTGCGGATGGACCCTGTCCGTATATAGTCACAGGTCTCGTCTCGTTGGACACGTCGACAATGCTCTGAAGCGTGCACAACCAACACACACAATACAGTCAACAAAATAAAAACAACAAAGAAAATATTCAAAACCCCTGAACGAACCCCCCTCCCTGCAACCCTGCCTTGTAGGTCTACAACCACCCACATCCCCAATAGCAGAGCGCCTGTCGTCCCAATATCAACTCACAAATGTAGGGTTACCTGGCACCACCACCCTCCAACATTCCCCATTCCGGGCCCGCAACCCAGCCCAGTTATATATAAGACTATTGTTCTCAGTTAAGTCCGTACATCGCCCGGCTCTTCTCTGTCCGAGTCTGAGGAACGAAAGTTCACCCCCTTACAGCTAATAGAGAGACCATACCTCAGGCTTGGATCAGCAAATAGAGTATCGTTATGGAAGGTGAGGCAAGTCCTTTCACTCCCCCGTGCCCGCTGCACCCCCTACGGGGCTCACGGATCTGGAACATCTGGACCTTGACTCAGAGCGCATCCTCTCCTCGCGTCGATTCAGGGACTCCAGGGGACTAGTTCCATTTCCCCGCCAGTCCGTATTTCCTCGTTGGTGATGTCTCCGGGGATGGCCCCCGTCTAGCCAGTGCTGGACCTCCTCGGGCGTTGTGAAAAACCAGGATTTGTCCCCCTCAATGACCTTAAGTTTGGCGGGAAAGAACATCATGTATTTGAGACCCTTGTCTCTGAGGGCCCACTTCACTCCTTCGAAGGAGCGCCTCTCCCGCTGTACTTTCAAGGTAAAGTCCGGGAAGAACCGAATCGTCGTGTTGTCGTAGAGGAGGTCGCCTTTGACTCTAGATGCTTGAAGGATGGCGTCGCGGTCCTGGAAATTCAAGATGCGTGCTATGATGGTTCAAGGGGGGGCCCCAGGTTTCGGCTTGGGGATCGGGGCCCTGTGCGCCCTCTCCACGGAGAACAAAGGTGACAGTCTCTTGGGCTTCAGATGGTTGAGGATAATATCCTCGAGGAAGAGGTCCACGCTGGGCCCCCCTGCTCCCTCCGGCACTCCCACCATGCGGATATTGTTACGGCGTGCTCTCCCTTCTTGGTCATCTAACTGGAGGGCCATTGCCTTGTGTTGATGCACCAACTTTTGGACCCATTCCTCCAGTGTGCGAGTCGTCAATTGAAGCTCCCCGATGTGTTCCTCCGTTGCCGTAACTCTTTCTGAGGTTTTCCGCATGTCCGCCCTCATAAGGTTCATCTCGATCGTGACCTTGTCTATCTTTGTTTCCAGGTTCATCCCCACCGATTGGATCGCCGCCATGATGGAGCTAAGAGACGGCTCCTTGTTAGTGGGTTCGTCATCTTGTGTCCCCTCCTCAGATTGTAGATGTCGCGGGACTGCATATTTGTCCATTTTGTTGGCCTGCACTGCAGCCGCGGACCCCTTCGGTTTCGTCATTTCTGAGGCGACTCCACGGGGGCGGTTGCAGCCCCAATCCTTCCTCTCTCGTCGGATATCAACAGTGGAGTGAGGGTCCTCTCCCCCTGCACCCCTTGGGCACTGCCGAGTGGCACCGTTCCCTTGTGGCTGAATATGCCATGGCACCCCCCTCAGGTCTGGCCCGGCTTCGTAGGCTGTCGCTCGGCGACTGAGGGCCCCTCTGCCCCCACACACTCGGCTATGGCACTTCCCGCTTGTACGTGCACGTGCTCGCCGCCTCAGCTATGGAGGACTATGGGGGAGGTGTCCCTCACTCTCCGCCGCCCAGACTCTCTGCCGCAATGGTGGTCGCCACCTCCTCCCTGTCAGGTCCCCGGGCGCAGTCAGGCCCCAAATTACGTGTTGCGGGGGATGGGGGTCACCACATCCGTGGTTCGCCTCTGCCCAGTGTCCAGAGTCCCCAAGGGCCGCGCGTACCTGAGTCTTCCTGCAATATGGCCTCAAGCGCCCCCACCTTCAGCACGTCGCAGGAGCCCGATGGGGGTCCGCAGTCACTCTCCTGATCTCAGTCCCTCTCTGGGGCACTGTAGGGCACCGGTCCCCCCGCCGCTGAATTGTAAAGGGCCGTCCCAGGCTCACCTCCGCTCCCCTTCGTGGAGGGCCGAGCGCCAAGGTCTCGCGCCGCAGTTGCCTCCGACAACAGGCTCTCGCTCGCGGCCTGTGCCCTACGCGACTCCGCCTCCAGTGCGTCACCAGTACAGAGCCGGCGACCAGCAGGGCCGCTCCTTAGTCTGCCACGCTATGCCATTCTCGGGCAGCTAAAGTGTCTCCCTCGCCTCAGAGCGCTGCAAGGAATGTCGTGCCGGCACCCTCTCGTCTTTGCCCGCCGGCTACTGTCCGGATATCATGGGCTTAGTCGCAGGCCTCGGCGGAGCTCGGGAGTTACACCGCCATCAGCGCTGGTGCCAGGCCACGCCCCCCAGGTTGTGTACATTTATGCGCATCTGTAAGTGTTTGGAAGCTATCATGTCAGCTTGTAAGGAACGAAGTGTATCTGTGTGTTCCTGTGTCCATTGTTTTACTGAAAAATCAGGTTTTTTTAACCCCTTGCGCGCTGCGCACATTCCCCGGCGGTGGGGGCGAATTAATGAGTGGGCGTGGTTCGGAAGGCCCCCGGCCATCCTCCGCACACGCCCACCGTGACGTCGGATGGCCAGGGGCCGTCCAACGCATGGAAAGGGTTAAATCGTAGAAAGGTTTTACTCTTTCTACGTAATCCAAAATGTATGTTCTGCCAAATCAGGAATCCCAGAATTGATTGTAAGTTTTTCAATGATTTTGGAGGTTGGAACAGCGCGCACTTTTCTAAAAAATTGGCTGCCAAGCTTTTCCCTTCACTTGAAAGCTCATATCCTAAAAACAGGACACTGAGGTGAGCAATTTTTGATTTTTAAAGTTGAATTTGTAGCCCTCAGTTGCAAATCCCAAAATTATGGTATTCACCCTGTTCAAGTGCTCCTCTAAGTCATTGTCTGTTAGATAAATATCATTCACATAGGACAATGCCTCTTCACCCAAATTTTGAAGTAACTCAGTTACTCTGGCCGAAAACAACCCTGGGCTGTTCTTATACCCCTGGGGGAGTCGACAAAATTGACGCTGGGACCCTAGCGCTGAGAATGCTGTTAGATACCTGCTTTCAGGCGCTATATTTTGGCAGAAAAATCCATTTGAGATATCAAGTGTTGTTTTATATTTTTTCCTCACAATGTTATTAATTAATGCGGCACTGTGTGCATTTTGGACTGCAAATGTCTTAGTGCAAGTGTTTAAATGTCTATAATCTAAAACTAAACGATATGAGTTGTCAGGTTTCATGACCGGAAACAAAGGATTATTCATCGATGAGGTGCAATTTTCGGTCACCCCTTGGTATTCAAGTTGATCTAAGATCTCCCTGACCTGTTTTTTAGCTTCTTGCTTTTTTGGATATTGCCTCTGTGCAATTGGAGTATTTTTTAAAGGAATTATGTGGTGGGTTGAATCCTCATCCCATCCAACATGGTTTTGTATAATGCAGAGGCTTGGGCTACCGTCCACTCCTGCGCATATGTGTGTTGTAGGTGCCTGGGAATATGGTCTGAGAATGCTGGTAAAATTACTGTTTCTCCTTTAGGGCAATCCATGACAAATGCTGGAGGCCAATCTTGTTCAGCTAACAAAATGTCATAGCCAAACGAAAAGTTCTCCCAAAAGAGACCTCTAACTGTCCTACATTTGTCCCCCTCCATTTGGAGTGTTATTTCATATAACTTAGGTGGGACACTTACCCTAGTATCGGGTGTCTCTACCGTGATATCATCATTCAAGTCCACTGTCACCAGAAATTCCATCAGGTTCTGGCGAGCTATTGTTACTTCTGCTGCGCTGTCTAGCATCGTCAGAGCCCATTCCCCGTTCAGTAGTCAATCCTCAGAATTCTGGGCATGTCTGATCGTTAGACCTGCAACCTTCTTCTTTTTGAACTGTGGCTTTTGCTTTGGGTTCTCTTCTTTTTTAGAAGTGTAATCTTGAGTGTGCTGCTTGTCTCTGGACTTTGTACGCTCTTCTTGTCTGTCTGACCATCCTTCCCTCTCAGAGTTTTTCGATGAACCCTGAAAGGAACGAGAGGAACGTGTATCAGTATCCTGATACCTGTCAGGTTTCCTAATATTATCCCTATTCCTAAGGTTATACCTCTTTTCGGAGGGCTCCTGTGGAGGAGATCATCATCTGGATTGAGATCTGTTTCTATTAAAGTTTTGTTGTTTTTTATTGTCCCACTTCTTTGTTGATGCAGGTATCTGCTTAGAAGTGTCCTTTTCAGGACTGCCCATCAGTTGTGGTTTTAATGCTTTCCCACCCAAACTGTCTCTGCCTAATTCTGCATATGCAGTTTCAATTATTTTTGGTAGTTCGTGTTCTTGTTCTAAAGGACTGAACTCCCTTAGGCGTTGGCGGATGGTCACTGAAGCTGCTTCCCCTTTTATATTAGCTAATATTATGGCTGATACCTGGGCATAGTTGCCTAGTAACTTCATCCCTAAATTCAGAGCAGGCTCTGCTCCGTACTCGTTTTGTATTTGTCTCAATACATCTGGTACTACTGCTAATGACGGGATACCATGAGTTCTGGTATAACTGGCAGCAAAGACTGTACCCCAAGTGGTACAATCCTCTATTTGTGGTGTTATCCCCATGGGCAAGCAGATTGTTAGCATTCTGTGTTTTTATACGGGGTAGTATTTGGGAATACTGCCTCTAGCTGTGTTATTTTCTGAGCTACCCAAAATGGCATTTGTTCACGTTTTGTGGGCATTTTACCCGTCACCGCGTGTAATGTTTGTGGTGTGATTTTAGTTGTTGTACTCTGAGTTTGAGTTCCATTTGTTGCAACTATTGCTGGTTAGACTGTAAGTGTCCTCATGACGAATTGTGTCAAGTTTCTGTAGATTTTTATTAATTCTTTGTGTTGTGTGAGTGAGTCTCCTGGTGGCATTGTTTCAATGTCAGGATGTGGTGTGTAGGCCGCTAATATTGGCCATGTTGCCCCTTCTCTTCTGAGAGGGCCGAGTCTCACTCATCTTCTTATGTGGGGTAGGGCGCCTTTAAACCAGTATAAGTGTTCCTGTTATGTGAGCGGAACCTCAATGTCCTCAAATGGACAATATTCCGCTGGTGCATCTCCTTCTGTGTAGGAGTGAAATGTTTTTGTTCTTGCATTTGCTGCTGGGAAAGTAACCCACAAATAAAATACCTCTGTTCTATATGCTTTGTGTGCCTCAATCACGAAAGCTACTATGCCACCCCTGGCTGTTACACCATGCGCAAGTAGTTTCAGGGTGACTGTTTTTCTAGTATTTTCTGCAATCGGAATTGCATCTGCATCCACCTCATCGTCTGAGAGGTGCAAACTATGCACAACTCCCTCCGTGTTTTCCACGCTTTCAGTCATTTTTTAGAGGAAAAGGTATTTCAAGGAAACTAAGATAATGTGTTTTTGCACAATTTTAGGAACACTGTGTCCTTCAAGCTTGATTAACCAACCGCCAATAAATAGGAGTTTTTTTAGCCTACTCAGCTGTGGTGGAGTTTGTGCCCACCCACTCCAGACATCTCTGGTGTTTTGTGAGTAGGGGTCTCTGAGAATAGCACGACTGAACTACTCAGATTCTACTGTTAAATAAGTACCCAACCAATGTTGGCGACACCATGTCGTGTAGTTCCTATATTACCTATACAGGATCTGCGTGTTTGGATAACATAAACTGTGGGACTGGTGGCAGACTGATTCCGTGCACCCCCACCGGATACGTTAGCTTATCTGTATTAGCTAGCTCACAGTGCCACTATAATCTCCTCTTACCAAGGAGAGAATAGATTCTGGCAACCTCAGAACATGACAACCCTGATCCCTCAGAATCATGGAAACAATATACTACCTTTCGCTCAGTCACTCGTGCTCACTTAGTTTGTCTCAGAGAGATACACAGAATAAACAGGCTGGGCGTTTTCAATAAGTATTTATTGAACAGTTGTTATTCTAGTGTAGAGTAGATGAGCTGCAACAACCATTAGACAGTAGCAGAGATATATGATTAGCAAAATTACGAAAGTAAAGGGATGGTCTAGTTCTACCATCTTGCAGAAATCATGAATATATACAAGTACCTAAAACACATGATAAAAAGGTGCGTACTCCTACAATGCCTTCCTAGCTAGATGAACCTAAATGTACCTAGGATCTGTGTAGATGTTATGCCAAGAATCCCTCTAGGATCTAGTCAACCCCATTAACTGAGAATGAGAGAATATGGGACCCCGTCCTGGTCTCGAGTTGGACACCCCGCGAGGGATGTTAGACCACTGCGAGCTGGAGAGTCTGCATGCAGGAACCTCAGCGTCTCTGGTCAGTGTGTCTTCCTGGAAGTCTCGGTCTCCTCTGTCTTTCTAAGCAAGATGTGATGTATATATACCCATAGGTCTCCCCAGGGGTCCTACCTTGCTGTGTTACTGTGTCGGCCTAAAGGATGACGTCGGGCCTGAACTTTATACAGAGATATTATACAGGAGATGTTAGTCCTGCTGTGCTTCCAAGAAGCCTTATGCATAATGTATGAGATTCGAACTAGAGGGTAACTCGCGTTCTGAATGCAGTGTCGTATCTGGGTAAAAGGTCAGTCCCTAAGAACCGTTATGTATGTAATGTAGGGAAGAATATAGGTGAAAGGTTGCCTGCGCCTATATAGGGTACCTATATGGAATATAACAGTGGTGCCTCCCCAGTCCTTGGCCCTTGGAAGTGGTGAAGTGGTGCTAAAGTTCCCTAGAGAGCCAAAATCCAAAACTTGGGACTTAGAACATGTTTGACAAAAAACTGCTCTGAGAACCAAAAGGAGACCAGGAACAGCATGCTAGTCTATCTGCCCAGGGTGCATCACTTGTTGGCCAGACTTCATGGCATCTCCCACTACGTTCTTATCCACAACTGCAAACCCTGTTCAGTGGTCCTTCTCAGAAGGAGTATCTGGCCTTGTGGAGCCTTCGATGGCTACGGCTTCTAGCCTCGTTCCGCTAGATGTTTTCAACTTCCAAAAAAGAGACTAATGGCCTGGTTTAGATCTTGGCAGGACTCCTGTCATCCGTCCATGGCGGAGTTTACAAGTAGTCCGTCAAGCTGACGGATCCCCGCCCACCATATTTATATGTGGGCTGGCTGATCCCTTGACAGAGCATTTTTTTCATTGCGTAAACGGTTTACTGCTGTCGGTGCGGAGGACTCCTCTGCTGGGTAACTTTACTCCATCATCGCCAGGGTGGCGGGATTTCTCTAAGCATATTTCGATTTCACAGTTGTGCTGGCATTATTCTAGGGGAGGATTGCTGATGGAGTGAGTCAGTCGCAGGACGCATTCAACATTATACTAGTCCATGCTAGTATCACACACCTGATGTGTTTGGCATCGAATACCACACTATGGAACACACTCCATTTCAAACCATGATTCCTTGCCATTCCATGGCAGCAGAACTTTTTTCCTGAAGACTTTTTCATTGAAGTCAGGTATATTTTTTTGCTTTCTCTGTTTCTTGCTAAATTTTTTTAAATTATCTTATGGGTTATTAAATTAATTTAAGTTAATTATCTCATAATGGCAGGGAGGAGAAATACCGGAATTGTCAGTCATGGTAGATACAATTATTAGAGAAGAGCCACAATAGTTTGCAGCCTGAGTACATAATACAACTATAGATCAGAAAAGGCAAATGTAGGCCAGAATAGTTGAAAGAGTAAATGGTGTAGCAAACAGTCTGCGCACACAGGAGGAAATAAGGAAGAGGCGGAATGACCTGGGGGGGAGGGAGAATGCATTCCCTGGCCTCCAAGCATCACCTGGTGGCCCAGAGGACTGGTGGTGATTCGCCCAGTCCCCCTCACAACTTTTTCCCTGGGAGGAAAAGGTCTTGCAGATCGTACAGCTGGAAGGCTTGACAGGAATCCCTGGTGAAGTGTAGACTGGTAAGCTATACTTCTGAAAGTGTCACTAAACCTAGTGTAATTTTTGCTTTTAATTTAGTTGTTGCTAATGTGTTTTGCACCTTTTTCAAACATATAAACCCATATATAAATATTTTTCTCTCAATTATTTTGGGAAATTTGTAGCATTATTGTTGTTTCTCTTGTTTTACTAATTGTTAATATGTGTGTGTTTTTCTTAATGTATTTTGTTGTACTTAAGATTACAGGTTTCAATCTCCATTTAAATTGACATGATGCTATAGTGCTTGTAAGTGTTTTTCACCTAATATATTTCATGTATATGTTGTATGTTATAAATGCACAGCATATGTTTTACTAGATATATTCAACTTACATTTTTCCAAGTGTTGTTCATGTTTAATTCAAATGACTGCAACTACCAAGAAGCCTTGTGTTTTGTTTTGTGAAAATAGTATTGCAATGTTATTTTGGTCATTCTCTCTTTTCATTCATCTTTTTACACATGTGAAACTGTCATGTATTTCATCAATTTCTATTTTATGCTATGTTTTAAAATGTCATTTTTTGTTTCATTTTGTATGTTGTCACTTTCTTGTAATTTTATTGAATTGATGTTATTTGTTTGAAAAACCAAAGTATGTTTATTCAAACATTTTCAGTTATGTTATGTTGTATGCTGAATATAAGTCATTTTGATGATAAATGTACTTTGCAATGCTTCTATGATGACTAATGCTCTCTATCCTTCTAAGTTGTGTAATTTACAGATTTTTACCCTGCTAGGCCTTGGAATCGTTAGTTTTACATTT
Organism: Calotriton arnoldi; assembly: GCA_963921515.1. NCBI lineage: Eukaryota > Metazoa > Chordata > Amphibia > Caudata > Salamandridae > Calotriton > Calotriton arnoldi. The sequence goes on along the minus strand of CAWUFW010023829.1, from coordinate 56,263 downwards.
ATCCTCTATACTGTGTTGTGTTGGATGTTTACTAAATGTTATGTATACTCCCTATTATTTTTGTTCCATTTTGGGACATCTTTTTACCTGATTTTTAGAAGTAGTTTTGTCTGTTTTTGTAGTTTATCCTAATACTACTGAAAGGTATATTCATCATAATACATCACTTTTTCCTTTTAGGGTGCATACATTTTTCCTAGAAACTCATTTGATGTATCACCCAGATTAATGATTTAATTTTTATTTTAATTGATAATAGGTCCAACACCCAGAGTACGTGGACAACCATCTCCCAATGCTACTGATGATACCTCCAGTCCAGACCAGGAACAAGCCTTGAGTGAGAAACCCACTCCTGGAATCGGATGATGAGGAGCAGGCTGGTCCATCAGGTCTGCCTGTACAGACAGCTACAGTGAGTCTCACTCGGCCCACACCTACACCTCTCACCCTAGCTGTTACCACAACTCAGCCCCTGGACACCTGCATTTCCTATGTCCAAAGAAACATCACCCCAATCTTGTGTCCCCCATTCCTGGCTGCTGTTGAACCAACAACACCACCATCTCCAGTTCAGACAGGAACCAGTGGGATGAGGCACACTAGGTCAAGGGCACATGGTAATAGGGGTAGGGGTTATGGGAGGGAATCTGGAGGCCAGAAAACGGAGGCCACAGGGTTCATTGTCATCCAGGGCACCATCGACCAAGTCTTGGGATTCCTCAATCAGTCCCAAAACATGATGGGCCAGGTCCTTACAGAGCTCCGGGAGATGAAGCAATTGCAGAGGGAGCACAATGTTCAGATGAAAAATCTAAACTAAAATATGGGCTTCCTGATTGGGGTGCTGCATGATTGTTTTATCCATATGCACAGGGCTTTTCCAGCAACATCTTCCCCTTTCTGTGGTCCAACAACATCTGGGCCTACCACATCTGCCTCAGCCACAGAAAATTAGTCTCTGCCACAAGAGGAAACACCTGCACCCACCTCAGTCCCTGCAATTGTGGATCCACCAGTGCCCCTCAGGAGGGGACGTTCATCTGGACCACCAGGACGGGATGGCAAGATCTCTACCAGCAAGAGCCACAGAACCTAATTTCCTCCAGTGTGTGCCTACCATTCACTCTGTGGACTATTTTCTGGATACGTTTGCCATTTTGATGCCAGTTGTATTTTGGACATTGGAGTTCAAACAACTTTGGCTCTTCAAAGTTAGTTTCATTCACCATAATGGACTTATTATGTTTTTGGTTTAGTTTTTTGTTTACAACCTGTTTCAGACCCAAAGACTGGCGTCATACATCTTTTCTCAATTTGTTGATGTTTAAAGTTAAATTTAAAAAAAAATTGCATTCATAAATAAATTCCATGTAGGTAATGTTTTTCCATTTTTTTTAAAGATGACAAAAAAGGACAATACCCACAAATCAACAACTAGTATATGATGTCATTGGGATAAAGAAATGTTTCTCAAATTTTCCTAATACATTATAAATTATGCATATTCCAAAGAATTCATGCAATATTTACAGTTCCAGACCTTGCCTAGAGGAATAGGCAATCTCTTATTGATGGATGTCATCAGCTGGAGACAGATCTTTCACCTCACAATAGGAAATCAATAACAACAATAGTGAAAATAATGGCAGTATTCCATTTTGTGGCCACAGGATCATTCCAATACACTGTTGCTGTATCTGGAGGAATGTCACAACCAACTTTAAGTGGTGTGCTACAAGAGGTTCTTCCTTCAATGATGAGACACATCAACAGCTACATACAGATAACACAAAATGTGGGGTTTGCCTATGTGAAGGGAGATCTGTATGCTTTGGGTTGCCTACCACATGTGCTTAGAGACATTTAAGCAGCTCATATTGCCTTGGTGGCGACAATCAACAGAAATCAAGTCCAATGCAATCGTCACAAATAAAATTAAATCATTGTGCAAGTTGTCTTTGAACAAGATCTGTACATCCAAAGTTTGTGTGTCCTTCACAGGAACAATCCATAATCCCTTTGTACTTTGCAACAGCAGCATATAACTGCAAATGTCACAACATTGAAATGTCCAAATGAAGATGACATGGTGAAGGAAGCTAAAACAGAAAACAAAATAAATATTTGTATGACATTACAGAATAGACACAATACAAATGACAAATTTTGTGGGCACATTTTCTAAAAACAATCAAAGATAAACAATGTGAATAAACACAGTAGTCAATGTGTCAAAACCAAGATCAACAATCATCTTTGCCCTGGATTTACCTTAACTTGTCCTTTCACAAATATGTCCAGCACAAACTTTTATTCTTATTAGATGAAAAATAGTCTTTAACTGTAATCGTGATCGTGAATATATACTAACTCTTGTGAAGAAGTTGTCAATAACATCTTGATGTAAGTCATTTCCTTCCTTTTCACCACTATCATCTTCATTTGGCATTTCAACATCCTCACCCAGTGGCTCATGGTGGTCTTCTTCCTCTGCAACATGCCAGGGTGATTCTGCACTCCTTATCGGATGCGTAGAGGAGGGCTCCACCAGTCTTGTCGAGACATTGAAATCTGGCATTTAGGATTGCAAAAGCCTGCTTCAATGGCCTCCATTTTCTTCCATGCGCCTCACTTCCGGCCTTTCCACTTCCGGCGCAGAGTGTGTGGTGCTGTTGGAGCGGTATAGTGCTCCCAGCACACACACTACTTAGGCACATGCTCAAGCGGGCGCGCAGCATAAACCAGTAAGTCCTTGGCGCTGCCCTGCTAGTGTTGTGTGCTGCACTTATACTGCTACTTTGAGATCCTCAGTTTAAATAAAATGTTTTTATACTTTTAAACTGTTTAACAGTCTTGCGCTGCCTTACGCTGGGAGGTGTGGGAGAGTGGGGGCTGCTTACAGCAAGTTGGTTTATTTGACTCCTGACTCCACCAAGGGTACTTTCGCCCTGGTCCTCCGTGGCTGGTGCCGTTTGTGCGGAGGGTGCTGTGACGTACCCTCGGCTTACCGGCCTCACTTCCGGCCTTTCCACTTCCGGCACAGAGCGTGTGGTGCTGTTGGAGCGGTCTAGTGCTCCCAGCACACACACTACTTAGGCACATGCTCAAGCGGGCGCGCCACTGGCGCGCCAAAGAAAAGCCCATCTGCGCCCGTCCGCACCCGGACGGCGCCAGGGGCCAGGACCCCTGGATCTTCCATTAGGCATACAGGTTCTTATTCAGCAGAGAAACTGGTGGCCTTTAGAAGCGCAGTGGACACTGACTGCCTTCACTCAATGGCGGTCGATAGCGGATTAAGGGGCTGTATGTACTGTAACTTCCTGCTGCCATCTGTCGCGGAAGTAAGGGAAATAGGGAAGGTACTGAGAACAGCAAAAGACACATTACTCTGTCTATCTTTAAATTGTAGGTCCTTAAGCAAACACAGCCAAGAAATATACGACCTACTGGTGGAACAAAAACCGGTTGGGTTATTTTTAGTGGAAACCTGGCTCAATGAGCAATCTGCTCCAGATATCTTGGAAGCGCTGCCTGAAGGCTACGCTATCCTTAGGGTCGATAGATCCGGGCAGAGGGGGGGGTGGCCTCGCCATGATATTTAGGAAAGAATTTCAGTTAAAGATGTCTAAGCTGATGATGTCTAGCTGCGAAGCAGCCTTTTTTAATTTGGCTATTAGCAGTGTAAGCTCAATTGTAGGGCTTCTTATTTATAGACCCCCTAGCCCGGCAAGAGCCTTCCTTGACAATCTAGCAGAGACAGTGCTTCCCTACACTATTCGCTACCCCAATTTCATTCTTCTGGGGGATCTGAATCGTCATTTGGAAGATAAAGAAAGTAGAGTAATCGAGGGGCTGACTCAAGGACTACAGGCGATGGGTCTAAAACAATTGGTCCACACCCCCACGCACAACATACTTTGGACAATATTTTTACTAACAGTGCTCAGGTAGAAGCACTGTTACCTGTGCCTGTAGTCTGGTCTGACCATTGTATCCTCCCTTTCAGGATTGTGAACCCCAGAAAGGTTCCCTGTAATCAGGGAAAGCGTTCTGCACCCATAATGGTCCAGAAATGGGCAGCGTTAAACCATGACACCTTTGGGAATAAGCTGGCTTCAAGCATTCCAGATTTAGGGGCCGAAATCCAGATTGCAGAGAACCAATTCTCTCTATGGATTAAGGAGGCAGTGGACTCTATAATACCTTTGAAACCCTGTAAAAGTACCCGTATTACCCCTTCTGCGAAATGGTTTTCAGAGGAATTGGCACTATTGAAAACTGATTGTAAGCACCTTGAACGCCAGTGGAGGGGGAACTATCTAAATGAAAACAGGTTGAAATACTTAGCTGCACTCAAGTCTTATCATCAACAAACCAGGAGAGTACGTAGGGAGTTTTATACTGAGCAAATTGAAGCAGCAAAAAATTCCACTAAGAATATTTTTAACGTAGTGAAACAACTGTCTTCTTTAGAACGTGTGACAGCTGCAGAGCCTGCCTCTACTGATCATTTTAATAAGGTTGCGGATTTCTTCATGGGTAAGATAGAAAAAATATATGCTACCTTCCCTGAAAGCAGCAGGAACTATATCTCTGCTCCAGCTATAGAAGATTCCAGGATTGAGGATAGGTTTGTTTTTCACCCTCCTGAAGAAAGTGATGTCCTAAAACTTATGGAAGCAGTCAAATCTGGGTCGCCTCTGGATCCGATTCCCCCGAAATTTTTATTGCGAGGGAAAGAAGTAATTGCACCAAACTTTTGAACATGTCCTTTAGTTCGGGGAGGGTTCCTAGCAATTGGAAACATGCTATGGTGGTACCACTGCTAAAGAAACCTTCCCTAGACCCTGCTCTTACAGAAAACTTGAGACCTATATCCTTGCTACCCTATGTTGCTAAAATTGCAGAGAAACATTTAAATAGCCAATTGTCTTTGTTTTTGGAAGAAAGACAGGTTCTCCATGAAACCCAGCCTGGCTTTAGGCCGCTTCATAGTACTGAGTCGGCCCTCCTTCTAGCTTCGGGGGCCCTGAAAACCGCAGCCGATGAGGGAAGAACTACTGCACTGATTCCTCTGGATCTGAGTGCTGCGTTTGACCCGGTCTCCAACGGCCTTCTGATGGAACGGCTGGGGGGGGGCCGGGGTCGGTGGCGGGACATGGCAGTGGATTAAACATCTTTTGCAGAACAGATCCTTCCAGGTTGTACAACATCCTTTTAAATCCAGAGTTTGTCCTATGTCTCAAGGGGTGCCTCAGGGTTCGGCCCTTAGCCCTACCCTATTTAATATCTACATGCGCCCCCTGACAGGTATTGTGTTGAGTCAAAAAAGAGGGGGGGGACCAGGAGCTAGTTAATGGTCCAGTGCCCGTGCTCCAAACTAACCATGAAGTCAACAAAAGGGGGGACACTGTTCCACAGTGAGTGGTGCAAAGGTCGTACACTCACTACAGAGAGGCTAGAGGGAAGAGAGTGCTAGGTCATGGACTCAGTGGGGGGAGGAGAGACAGAAATTGTCTCTTGTAGCCCTCACACATCCCGAAGGATGTCATGCTTCATCATTGGGCAGTTGCTCCTAGTCGGGCCGGCGGTGCAATGCCCTACGGGTCCCCCGAAGGGTCACTTTGGCGGAGATCTTTTGAGAACTGCCGTTTGGTGCATGTGGGTGTGTGAACAGAGTCCTAAGTGAAGGGTGATAATGTGCGTGCAATGCGTTAAAACTGTCTAAGGGTTACCAAAAAGAGAAGTTTTAATGAAGAGGTACCCTTGGCAGACTAAAAGACCCGTAGGTTGGGGGTTACCAGTGGAGGCGTACTGTGCCCAGGTAACTACAAGGTCGACATGTTTCACGCCTTAATGGTCAAAACGATCCCTGGCGTTTCATCAGGACCAGAAAAACTGTGGAAGTGGTTTAGTGCACGAGGGAGATAATAGTTAGTAGAGGGGTAACATTAGCCCTCTAAGCGATCAGTAGGGGCAATAGCCTAAGAGACTATAAGCTATGGTTTGGACTCAGTAGTCGAATATGCCCTCTTGACCGTGACCTAAAAAATAGGAGAACAGTGCTCCATAGGCTAAAGGCGTAGGGTGCCCGCACCTTACTGAGGTATGTACTCGGGTGTCGGTTCCGATAGACCTGCCCCGTCCTGACGCCTGCCTGAAGGTATTGTGTTGAGACATGGGTTGAAACTGGTGTCAAATGCCGATGACACTCAGTTAATTGTTACCCTGGAGCAAAAGGGGGCAGGAACGGCATCTGATTTCAAGGTCTGCTTGGGTGAGCTTTCCAACTGGATGAAGCTCAGCCCGTCTGCAGCTGAATGTGGGAAAGACGGAGGTGATGGTAGTTGGCAAGCAGCCCTCTTTATGGTCACATTTGTGGTGGCCGGAGGAGTTGGGACCTACTCCGACCCCTAAGGCCAAAGTCAAGAATCTAGGAGTATGGTTTGATGACACCCTCTCCTATTCAGAGCAGATATCAGCTGTGGCTGGAGCCTGCTTTGGCATTCTTAAAATGCTGCGAAAAATCCTGGACTTACTCCCACTAGATGCCAAACGAACCATTGTACAGGCCATTGTTACGTCCCGTCTCGACTATTGCAACATCCTTTACTTAGGGGTGACCACAAGAAATCTGAACATCTTGCAGAAGGTTCAGAATGCAGCAGCTCGGCTAATTCTGAATATCCCTAGGCGGGCTTCGGTGGGGGAGGCCTTGAGGGAATTACATTGGCTCCCTATACAGGCTAGAGTCACCTTTAAGGCCTTGTGTTTTGGCCACAGGATCCTCAACGAGAAAGGGCCAAGATGTCTGCACCCCCTTCTCACCGCATATAGACCTGCTCTTAACCTGAGGTCTTTGGGCACGGCAAAAATGATTGTGCCTAAGGTGCGGAAGGTACGGGCTGGAGGGAGCTCCTTTTGCTTACTTGCGGCTAAGGCCTGGAATGACCTACCTGTTGATTTAAGGACGTGCCCATCGGAGATTTTGTTCCGGAAAAAACTAAAAACTTGGCTTTTTCAGCACCCCCCAGGGGGCCGAAAGTAGGCCTTTTACTTGTTCTTCTTGTTCAGTGTTCTTCTTGGGCCATAGGCTAGAGGGAGGGAGGGAGGCCCAGGCCAGTTGCTGAGGTTTTGATGGTGTTCTAGCGCGGGGACACTCCGTTGGAGTAACCAGGCGCTCTATAAGCTGAATAATAATAATTAATAATAATAATTGAAGCAAACTTCCCTGGCGCTATTGGATTCTTCAGCGGTGCTAACACCATGGTCAGTTAAGATAAGCTGAGTCTCCTATATGAAATGAAAAAAAATAAAAGCCACAATTTTACATACTATTTTTGATCATTAAACTTGAAATTAACAAAAAACACATATTTAGATTGTGCATACCAACAAGCCAGGCCTTCTCAGATCCAAGTTGTGACATTTGCAGGTGTATGGTGCTGTTCCTTATTACAAAGGAAACATGTGTTGATCCTGGAAAACGTGCACACACATGTGATGTACAAGTCTGGTAAGCACACAACTTGTACATTGATTGAATGGAAGTTTTTCTAATTGTGGTCTACTTGTTCTTTGTCATGTGGTGTCACCAAGGCAATATTTGTGGCATCAATTTCTTCAACCAAATGTGGTAGGCGACCCAAAGCATAAAAACCTCCCTTCACATTGGCAAAATCCCCATTTCATGGAAACTGTATGAAGCTGTTGATGTGTCTCAACATTGAAGAAAAAACGTCTTGTAGCGCAGCAGTGAAAGTTGGTTGTGACATTCCACATGATACTGCAACAGTTTATTGGAATGATCCTGTGGGCAGAAAATGGAGTACTGCCATTCATTTCAGTATTAGTGTTATTGCTGTGGGATCCCTAGTGCAAGGCAGAAGATCTGGTTCCAGCTGATGACGTAAATCGAGAATAGCTTGCTTATTTAATTCGAAGTTCTTCCTTGGTGGCAAGGTCAGAACTTGTCTCCTCACTGTCCCTGGGTTCATATGTCTGCAATTAAAAGTAAAGCAATGTGTTAGAAATGTTTTTGAAATAAAACACACATTTCATGTCATTTTTTGATTTTTATACGTAATTTAGCACAACATTAATTATTATTATAATTTTTTTAATTTATGTTTTTTTACATGTCTGCTTTTTGGTAAAAAATACACGTGGCAATAATACATTTTAAATGTATTCGTTACTCATTCTATGTTTTGTTTTTTTTAAAATCAAAAATTACATCAAAGGAATTGTATGCAATCCAGCTCAACTATCGTGTTTAACCATAGGAATGCACTACATTATACTCTTTTCGTCAAAACAAATTAATAACATTGGCCTTTTGTATATGTAAACAAACTAGCCACCATTTTGAGTGGTGGTGACGCACTCAACATTCGCATTCACAATCACACTATTTGATGATCTAAAATGGCAGCCACTTGACCTCACCATAAGGACATTTCCAGTGAGATTGAAGTTGGCGGAAGCTGATCGTGTAGCGAGTGTGAAACTCCACGACAGACACAGACATACGCTAATGTGTGGGAACCCAACGTACAAAAGCCAATGGGTGCTTTTGTGTCTGCTGACAATCTCATACAAAGGGGTCGATTCCGATCCTGCTCGGAAGGGCTCCGAAAGCAAACCGGCCCGAAAAAGCACGAGCCGTACGCGTGTTTCCCGACCGACTCATACAGCCGTACGGACGAGCAAGTACGATGCGAGATACGCGTAATCGCCGACCAAATCGTTTCCGGCTCCAAACCGCTCTGTACGACTTGACCGTAAGCAATCAGTGCTGTGCAATGGAGGCGATTTCCGACCGAGCCAGTACGATGCACGATTCGGACAGCCGGATCGAGTCGGAGCCTCCAACACGTAAACACTCCGGGAAGCGGACTTCGGGGGTCCGCGCTGGACCCCGCTTCACCCGTAGCCTTATGAGTCGATCACAGGGGGGGACCCAAGGGTCCCACCTACACATGCCTGTACGGTGTGGGTTGCATAGACACGTCCCCACTGCAGGGGGTGCCCTTGTGCGCAACGTACCTCTTTCATCAATGGGAGCCTGTGTACGCGCCGTACAACAGGCTCCCATTGACTTCAATGGGGCTCCGAGCGACCCGTGTCGGTCAGCGCTTGTTCGCATCGTACTCGGGCTCTCGGAGCCCCAGAGCACGAGTCGGTCGGAAAGCACTCCGGACCTGAGTCGGACAGAGAGCTTTCCTAGCGAGATCGGAATCGACCCCATTGTGTAGATGTATGCGGAATTTTAGAAACAGTTCACTTGCCTCCTAACAGTGCAACCAAAAACACCTCCTCAAATTGTGCTGCTATTTCTGACTTCTGGAAGCCACAATGCCAGGAAAATCAGAAGACAAGATTCCAAACTTTCTCGCCAGATGAGCTGGAGTTGCTGGCTGCTGAGGTCCTGTCCCTGACCAGCCCGCTGTATGGCTCACCAGAAGAACAGGTAAATGTTGAAAATGAAAATGCAATTCTGACTAAACACAGGCTAGATTGTTCCTTTTAGTCCCTGAGTGAAGTGTAGTGATTGAAGTGAAATTTCCGTTCTTTTTAAATTACATAGAAATAGTATGGTGTGTATTTTTAAACACATCAGAATTATATACATTACTTATTAATTACATTACATTAATTATATAATTACATACCAAATAAAATGGGTTTTGCTATTTCTAATATGCCACAAAAAACTCAGCCTAGATGATGTCACTGTCCTGGATTAGTGAAATAAAGACATAACAAAGGAGAAGGGTACTCAACAGGTTACTACAATTTTATTTTATTTATAAAAATAAAAAAGTAAAACAATGCTGTTGATATCTCAAAATTGTGTTCCAACAATACAAACAAACAAAAAGTCACAAAACATTTCTTTTTTTCTTTTTTTTTATCCATACAGGTCAACTCCCATCAAAAGAAGGACATTTAGAAGGCCATCACCAAAAAGGTGCAGGCCTTGGGGTCTACAAATAGTGCAGCATTCACTGCTGGAAGCAATGGGAGGACCTATGACTCTAGAACAAGAAAGCAGCAGAAGTCCAGCTCGGCGATTCCTGCAAACCTGCCAAGCGTGTGCACCACACCCTGACCATCCCTATTGGCCCACGTGCTTGTGGTGGCCTATCTCCAGCTTGATGGACAGTTGAGAGCCTGACAGCAGCATCAAGGGGGTAAGTTCTTTTTTGAGTTTTTCATTGCAAATAACTATTTTTGTTACACCAAAAATAATGGCATCAACATAAAGGTTCACATGTCCAACACACAAGTTCTTGAATATGTAAGTTTTTCTCAAGGTATATGGTAATGTGTTTTGTATATTATTTTGTGGAAAATGATGCCAATATATTTCTGATCACTAAGAAAGGACTGTTTTGAGCAGACACATGCCTGCGTAAAAAAATATTACATATGAGTTTTTTGATGCTATAAGGAGGAGTTGTACTAAACAGGCCAACATTTTTAATTATGTGAAGTGTAATGTTCCATCACAAATGTTAAGGATGTTACATTAGCCCTATTACAGGTGGCATAGCATTAATATGCATTTATAATAAAGGGGATGTTCCAAACGCCACAAATAGTGAGGATTTGAGCCGAAATACCTAGAAACATAAGACTAAATGGCTGCATTTTTTATTACAAACATATTACAAATATGTTTTTAATAAATAAAATACAATTTAATTTATGTTAAAAGTGACAGATTTGCATGATGTCTTACTCCTTCACGAATGTGCATGCAAGCCAGTCTATCTTTTGAAAAATGTATTTGATTGGCATACATTTTTTTTTTTAAACAGACAGGAATTTCAACACATTGGTGACAGAGTAACACACACTCAAAAACATAATTTTTATGTACTTTGTTATGTCCTGATGATAAATCCATAATGAACAAAAATAGATTACTTAAAGGGACTTTTGCAGATGGAATATTGGAGTATCCCATCTGGAAAACTAAATATCAGGCAGAAAAAATGACTCATTAGGAAATTCTAAAAATGGTTTAATCTTTTTAATATTGCGATTTGGATTTTTATTTTTATTGTTAAAAATATATATTAATCAGTGTATTTAAAGTTTACTGTATTGTTGTACCAATTGTTGTCTAAAATGAAAGAACATGTTTAATTTGTTTTCTCAATGTTTAAAACTAACTAAAAATAATTAAAGATTTTTTGGTGTAAAACTGATTTTTTTTTAGCTCTGTACACTTCAGACTCACAGCAGAGATGGTACACTAAACACAGGGGGCTTATCATGGCTCGTCTCTTCTCTCCCTGCAAATGATATGATTTACTACAATGGGACATAATTACATTCCCTAATGTGACCCAAATTGTGACCTAGACTGTATGGTATGTTATATGCACCTCAAAGCACTGTGTGTTAATACCACGTTGATAATATATGCAAATGTATGATTGTATAAATGGCAACTTTTGCAATGTTCAAAGTTAGCGTTCCTCACCCACCCATATGGACTCCTGCTTTCCCCCCTTATCCCTCCTTTTGGTTGTGTTATTGGTTTTATGTTATCAATAAGGCCGTTTGATCGATTAACTGATTGAAGTGACATGTTGGAGTGAAGCCATATAAGTTGTATACATGAAACTAACATGCACACGCATAGCACGTTTACTTTGTACTGAAATTAGGGAAACTTGCTTACGCCGGAGTGCTTTTACCGGCATGAGAAGCCTGAGATACATTAATTTATATTAGGAAAAGAATAATTGACGGATCTGCACTTATGTCATTGCGGTGTTCTGTTAAACACTCTGTCTTGAGGACTGCCTACTGGTTCTATATGGAAATGCATATGCTTGTCAACTGTATAACCTATGCTAAAATCTAATAAACAGATCAAACAAAAAAATGGGAAGTGATTACGGGAGTTGGCGAAGCAGCGAGCGCAAGGTAAATAGTTTAATTTATTTATTTACGTACTTTACTCCTGCCCATCGTATGTCCGAATCCACTACACCCCCACCCAGCACCTCCCCGCCCCGCCCACCGCCTTGCAGCACTCCCTCTGCGAGCCGCCACTGTTCAATACTATCTCAATTCCTGCAACATTCACAAATAAACCTCAGAACAAGGTCTACCCATTGAGGGACTCGAACTCCGATCCCTCCCGTGGCCTGACTACAATTCCCAGACTCCTGGGGATGTTACACGCCCCCTGGGACTTGCCGCCGGTTACGTGCAGGCCACGCCGCTCGTGCCATCAGGATTCGAACGACGCCTCCCTTCCGAACGAGACGCACCGTACATGCCTGAAATGCTTTTTAGCCACTCCCTGCCAGGTCAATATTGTACCAACAGGCAGGGAGCAGACGGAATAGGTGCTTCGGTGTGGCGACACTTCTGATTAAGTAAGGAGCGAGGGTGGGCTGGGGTGCCATGAGAAAGTGTTTACACTTATCACGAAGGTGACTAAGCGCCCTGGATGTGTTGAAATGGGGCATCATATTCTACTAATAGCCCACCTTTGCTAGGATGGTACGAGCAGTGAAGGCAGGAACATGCGGTCGCTTTTTCAAAAGTGACTCCTAACGGTGTTTCCATAGAAGCCCTTCTGTCTATTAAACAGGTATTAATGTAAAACACTGGACAAAGGACATTAAATATGCCTTGAGATTGGTCTTATTATTATTATTTCTTCTATAGGGCATTCACTCCAACACTACGACTCTCTTGGCAGGCCCCAAGGTTCTAAGACACCTACAATATTTTTCAGCAAGGAATTTTACAAGGTGCTTTCCGAGTGATCATCTGGTTTTAGGAAAAAGGGGGTGCAGGGTGTCCTATGCCGAGTTCAAATAAGTTGGGCACAACCGCAGATTGAACGCTGATGCTTACAATTAACAACAATGCTACTACTTTATACTCATGTTTATAAATATTATTGAGCTTTTTAAACTGTTTTCAGTAGCAGTATTAAACTTGACCACGAACAACAATAAGAACTGTTGGCTTCTGTGTTTGTCCTGATGTCAGTTTTTATCCCTACGATGGTATGCGGACACTCATTCATGTTTATCTAATGTTGCCCTTCCCTTTTATGTACTCCTTTTATAGTGTTTGACTACGAAGGCCACCACCCCTCCTTCTGACCGAATCTTTGGTATCCCCAAAAATCTAGGGTAAGGAGTAGGGATTTCGACTTTGAACACCAGTAATTTGACTGGACATAGTCAACCATGCAGGATGTAGTATCCCTACAATCTGGTAAGATGGTTCCAGGACATAATAGTCAATGGATGGAGTGATGGAATTTTTCCCATCATTACCATGATCAGTTAAGGTTACCCCTTCTTGACAACTATGTAGTATTTTTTGCACGAGTTGGGTGATGATTTTAAAGCATACGAGGATATTTGTGGTTATAGTCATGTGATTCACCAATGTGTGCATTTGGAAAATAATGTTATCTGACACACCCCTACGTTTCTGTGTATTATTCTTCCCCTTTGCAGGTACCTGACATTTTGCGCATGAGAGTATCCCAGGTAGGATTCACTTGGGCACACTTTAAGTGTACTTCCCCACCTCAGGTTACAGGGTATAGGGGACACCCGTGGCTCACTACAGTAGGGATCCGACAGCCCTGACGAATGCCCCAGACCTCTTTGTCTCTTTGTGTGGGCAGAAACATGTTGGTTTACTGAAAGATGGACTGGAGACATTATTCTCTCTAGGGTCCATTGACACACTTGTTTTTAGCATACCTCAGGTCCTCACGAATAAAGGTGATAACTGAGGAACCTGAAGGTATTTTTAATTAACTGGATCCAACTCTTGTCCTGCAAGTTTTATGTAAGAACTCCCTGCTCCCGCCAATATTCTTGGGCGAAGGTTGAGTCCGCCCTGGTAGCACCATCTTACCAAGGTGGGGAGAGGATGCCTATGATGAAGCATGACACAATATTGTGTGTGAGGCATCCTCTTCCATTAAGGATGTCCTCCTAGACCGTCTTTGACTACACATGAATTACAGTGATTAGACTTCTTTATTCAGCCACATTTCCCTTACTTTTTACATTTAGTGTTGGCAACCTATTTCTTTTGTGGTTATTATTACATAACAACATATCTCCATATAACAATAAAGTGCTTAGTGGCCTGAGGTCAAAGTGCAACAAGGTACACATTAACCAGGGGAGAGGATGGGTAATGTCATAGAGGAATAAAAATGCATTTAACTAATGAAACAATGAGACTATAATCAAAGCATCAAAAGTGTGCAACATTCAATTCAAGTAAAATTCATGAGTAAATGAAAAGAAGCATGAAAACCTCGATACAGGGTCCATCGTGTACTCTTTCCAGTGGGTAAATTGCATTCAATACTAGCTCAATTGCTGCAACATTCACCAATAAACCTCAGTACAATGTCTATCGTGTGCTCCTGCCAGTAAGTTAGTTGAATTCAATAATACTGACTGATGTACGCATAAAAATTAATGGGTGGATAAAACACCATGTCAAGAATCCAGGTGGGCGTGCCCATATGAAAAAAGTGACACATTTTCAGAACAAAAACAATATTACAAAACAATACAATACATTAATTGAATAAAAATGTAACTAACAACATCAATCTTTAGAATATATGTGCAGTTTACAGTTTTGTCAGAAACCTTAAGTCCAGGGCAGCTTCCAACTAGGCTGACACAGACAGCTTGTTTGATCTGATTCTGAATGCCCACATTCGAAATCTAGAAACAGCAAGCACAATGAATTACTTTGTGTTGTGCCTTAATCTCATAGAATCTTCTTATTTGTGGGAAGTGCCCATTAGCTTGCATACAGAGATAATCCATTTTTGACTGGGGCAGAATGTAATTATAGCCTTCCCTCTGTGGACAAAAAGGGCATAGGGACGTTATGGAGCATTTTATGTCCCATTTGGATATAAAATAATTTGTGGCAAAGTGCTCATTCTGAACTTTGTGTACAGACATTTTACTTTGGTGGAGTGTATCCAGTCCAAGTATGGTTGAAAACTATTTGCAGCTCAGGAATTTCTCAGTGATACTCCCCACTTTTTGTTCTTTCCAGGTTTGCTCCAACATAAGGTCCCAGTAAGCTTGCTTGATTTTTGTGAGGATATCTTTAGGAGTTGAAGCAGGGGTGGTCCAGAACTCATTCATTTTAACAAGATTGCACAGGGCTTTTATTGTCCTAAGCCAGTGGGTGTGGACTCCCTTATCAATGGAACCTATAGCCACCAAACCTCTCATATAAATCTCCAGTTGCAGTGTCGTCCAAAGACGCACCCAGTTTGTAGGAAGTTTTAGTGAGATCACCTGGTCAATCCTCTTTAGCGCTAAGTCAAATCAGAGTGGTGTAAGAGATGTGCTTGCTGGAAGGTTTAATAGTGCCATAATGAATTGATTTTTGGTTTGATTGAGTGTAGACAAATGAGCAAATCCCCAAAGTTCTGCACCATATGTTGCCCCTGAGAGAGCTGTAATCATATATACTTCGAGGGATGGGGAAACTGCTCTGCTAGAGGTAGCCTTGTATTTCCTTCTTATGGCTGATTCCCTTTAGAGCAAGATGGTTCTGCTTTTCCCCAACTGGGGTGCCCAGGACATATTGTTGGCCAATCTAACACACAGGTAATCAAAACTTTTTATTTGTTCCAGGGGCACCCCCTCTATTCTCAGTCTGCCTCTAAAGGAGAGATGGGAGTTTAGTACCATGAATTTTGAATTTGAGGGATTTAGCTCAAGGCCCCTTGCAAGACAAGAATATGCAAAGCTATCCAACAATGCTTGAAGGCCATTCAGAGTTTGGGCTATTAAGAGCGTGTTGTTGGCAAACATAAGAATAAGGCATTGATGCTGCAGATTTAGGGGCATCATGATTGCATTTTGCCAGCCATTGTTCCACTCTATTAATATATAAGCTAAAGAGTGTGGGGACAATCATGCATCCTTGCCTGACACCACAACTTATAGCTATTCTAGGTGTAGGATGGCATATGGCACCAGTATCATCCATAGGTTTTCCCTCGGGACCAGATCAAATGACGCCCTTAGGTCTATGAAGTGCTGTAGCAACAAATGATGGACAGAATGCTGAATGAATCAAACAGTAACCCCCAGCTGAGATCTGGGTTAAATCCATTGTTCTTTTGCTCACTACACCACCCCAGTTTGGACCCAGCCACATGCAAATCAGTCTTGACCCTGCTCCTCATGGGAACAGTCCAGCCCAAACTGCGAATCCGGGTCCTCCCTGGACCAGAAAAAAATATCCTGGGACCGGTTTTGGGGTAACACCCCTCATCAGCCAGGCTAGCTTGAATCCAGTGGCACAGAGAGCAGGGGATCCACGTCTGGGCATGCCCATCCCACTTCGGGCGAAAAGTGATGCAGCAACAAAAAATGGACGGAATGCTGAATGAATCAAACTTTCACCCCCAGTCAAGAGATCTGGGTTAAATCCACCGTTCTTTTGCTCAGTATGCCATCCCAGTTTAGACCCAGCCATATTCAAATCAGTCTTGACCCTTCTCCTCATGCGAACAGTCCACCCCAACTGCCAAGCTGGGTTCTCCCTGGACCGGAAACAAGGATCTAGGGACCGGTTTCAAGGGTTACACCCCTCATCAGCCAGGCTAGCTTGAATCCAGTGGCACAGTGAGCAAGGGACCCACGTCTGGGCATACCCATCCCACTCAGGGCAAACATAGCAAACACGGCAAGATGATGGATGGAGTGCTGAAACTTTTCAACCACTCATCCCAGTAGGATTTCAAGGTCATGGGCACTTTCAATTATTGTCTCCTATTTTTAAAAAAAAGGGGATAAGAACCAGCCTAAATGCTATTGTCCGATATCCCTCATTAAAACCACTGTAAAGGTCATAGGCAGGGTAATCTTCCAGTGGATCAGAGACTGGACATGTCAAAATAATAACCTATCTCCTTTTTAATATAATTTCCATTTGGGAATGGGGTCTGTGGAGCAATGTTTGAATTTGTAGTTGATCTTGGGTAAATACTCCACTGCCAAGCACTGTCCCCTTTACTTGGCATGTATTACCCTATCCACAGCTTTTGATTCCATTAATAGTACCAAGCTTTGGCTCAAGGTGTTGGATATGGCATTGAGGATACTCTTGTAAATTTTTTATATATCTTACATGAGAATTTAACTTCCAAAGTATGGTATGGCCCAGCAGGTGAAACATCTGATATTTTTCCATTGGCTCATGGAGAGTGCCAGGGGTGTATTTTACAGATCAGCAACTTATGTCTTCACCTGGGTGAAGTTACTGAATTGGCAAAACCCCGGTACCGGCGTTACTTCACACCCACAATGCTGTTTTGTTGGCTAAGACTCCTGGAGCTTTACCCAGTTTAGTAGAATAATTTGTTTCTTTTATGGGCACCCTTGATTTAGCAACTAATTTTGGGAAGCCTCATATCATGGTTTGTGGTCCATGTGAAGAGAAGCAGCCTCTGAGTTGTGTGAACAACTTTTGGGGTCACTTTCTATTCGGAAGGATCATGGCAGCCCCAGATTATTATCTCGCGTATGAAACTCAGTAGAGCAGCTGGGGCCATCTTTAGCTTCTTGCCGCCTCAGTTTAGGAGCTCAGCTTCTCCCTTTTTAAGAATCAATAACCAGCAGTATGTTCCAGCATCTCTGTATGGAGCAGGGATTAGGGGGGATCAAAGTTCTTCCACCCTGCAGACCGAGGAAAATCATAAATGTAAGCCTCTTAAACTCCCACCATCCATCTCCCATTATATTCTTCATTCAGAGCTGAATCTACCTTATGTTTCTGAAAGGATTAGGTTGGCTCCATTACTGTTATTGGTCAGTGTATGGGCCAACACTGAGGCGGGATTTAACAGTGAGGCAATTTTAGACTGCCTTACAGTTGACAGGGGTATTTATATCCCTTAGTTGCACTATGTACATAGAACTCTCAATGAAATAGGTTTGTCTGATCTATTTTCAGACAAGTTACTGCTTAACAGCAAGTTCAGAGACATCTGCATGACTCAACGATTGGGCCAGGAATATAATAAGTGCTCGGTGAAGGATTATATTGTAACCATAGCATTGCCAGAACCAGCGTCTTATCTTGCCCTGGTATTCAATAGATGAGAAAGATCTCTTCTGTTTCATTTCAGGTCAGGCACTGTGGAGAGTCTGCTGTGTTTTCAGGGTGATGCATATCATTGCGGAACCCGTATACCTGCTTGCCCCTATGATGGGGCCTCTGCACAATCACTGATGCACTTTCTGTGAATTTTATAGGCATTATTTTATCCTGTTTACTAAACCGATTTTAAAATGTTTATGTTTTGCGAAGTGTAATGAAGCCTTACTGTACTTGTGGCAACTTGGTAGCCAGGATGTTTGTTTTAGTTTGCTCCTTTTTTAAATCAGCGGTTAGGTGTTGGAAATCTATGGAAGTTTTTTAAGTCACTTTTCTGATGATGAGCATTCCCCTTAAATGGATAGTTGTGATTCCCAGGCCTGTGATTTGCGGTATCTGTCCCTTGTGTGTGCTTACAGTTACTAATGCCTTTACGGGACATGAATTTTAATTGATTACTTATTTAATACTGTATCATATTTTAATTTTCGCTTTTGTTACTTGATGTTTTGGTTTTTATCTTTTATGGTCGATGCAACCAAATAAAGATTGCCAAATTGAATTGAATTGAATTGATAAGGTAGTGGATGGGGGCATTTACTGTTTCTAAGTCCAAGGTAGAAGTTGTGGGTAGAGAAAGTTGCAAGTGCAAAACAAAAATGGGAACAAGTGCAGAAGGATGGTAAAGGTGGTCGTGGGAGATTATGTGAGGATCAAGATTTTGAGAATTGTACCCAAGGGTGTGTCCAGGATTTCAGTAACTTAGAGGGTGTTAGAAGGGAGGAAGAGTGTTGTGAGATTAGAGGAGGTTAAGTGGTGGAATAAAGACAACATAGCAATATCACATGATCAGGTTTGTGGAGACTTGGTGAGTGATAGCAGGAAGAGTGAGGATGGCGAGGTGTGCAATGAGATGAATGATTGAAATACAAAATGCAGCGGGTCACCAAGGGAAAAGAATCTAACAAATGCACTTTAGGATTATATTCTGAGTTAGTGATGGTATAACCTTGAGAGTGCCCTCTAAGTTACATTGTGTTTTTATCCCTCAAGTATGATGTATTTTGTGCTTGTAGTTATATTGGGTTTTTGCTTTTTAGGAAAGTGTGTTTTATGCTATTGAACTTGTGGTCTTTTAGCATTATATAGCTTATGCTAGTAGAACATTTTTCTTTCTTCTAAATTCTTGGTTTCTTACCTGTCATATTCAGGAAATGTGCTATGCATTTTCAATTGTGGAGTTGTTTATAAGTTATAACTTTTCTGTTCAATTTTATATGGAGAAGGTTGTGTCGGGGATTAACCATGGAGGGTTTTGGCCTCCATGGTTAAAGTATGTTGGGAAATGAAAGGGGCATGGAATGTTGTGGGAGGCCGTTGAGTGGTCTGGAGGCAGCTAAGGTGGCTCATCATCCTGCTGTATTGATGAATCGTGAATAAAGACTTACTTGAAACTGATGTCTTTATAGAGGGTTATAGACATATCGCAGGAAATTACACAATTTTTCTGCCAGATTTGTGTGGCAGTCAATATTCTCTGATACCCAACTTGATATTGGTCCAATACAGCTCTGCAGAGTAGGAATGCATAAAGTTAATAAGTTATGTGCCTCACATGTTTGGAAACGGTTTGTTAGAACGTTGTAATCTTTCACTTCCAGAAGAATATTTAGTTATGTAGTTCAAAAAAACAGGGGAAATCTCAAATGAAAATCATCAGGTCTGCTTTAAAATAATTCTCCTTAATTTCGAATATTTGCAATCTTGGTATGCTACATTAAATTACCCAATTCACCCAATTTCATGCTCAAAATCGAACTGTAGACATCTCCCAACTAGTAAAGCAGAAACAAGCCAAAACTTAAGCCAGCCACAGTCACCTAGAACTAGAATCCAGACAGCAACATTTTTCTTTGGAGACTAAGAAGTATTGACCAGTTGAATTTTTCTTGCTTTCATTGTTTTCTATCAGTGACAAAATGCAGAAGTGCCATATAACCAACAGTTCAAACTAATGTCTCCCTCGCTGAAGACATCTTCCCAGAAGTTCCCAAAACAGGCAAGATCCTCCCACCCCTAAAGGAAACTACACTAGACCCTGATGATCTTGCTAACTACTGACCTCTAACTTACCTACCATACATTGGCAAGATTATTGAAAAAGCTATTGGTTCAATGCAATAATCTCCTGCACAACCAGTCTGGCTTCAGATCACACTGCGGCATGGAGACTGCTACCGTACACAGTTAATGAATGCCCTCTTGACCACAGATGAAAATTACCTCTACTTCACTGGTTCTCCTCCTATATTTCCAATCAACACCAATTTGTTTACATAAGTACATTCAGGTCCCAAAAGTTCCCTATCACCTGCGGAGTCCTGAAGGGTTCAATAGAGACACAGCCTTTACAACACAGTCTTTACCATGCAATGCCTTTACCATGAAGCCTTTACCACCCAGGTAACTACCACACAGGTAAGCATCTTTTTAAATAACATAGTTATTATGTTATTGAAAAAGAACATTTGGGTGTGGGTAGTGGTAAAGAAGGTAAGGGTAGTCTTAGAGTTTATGGGTAGGTAGTGGTAAAGGGAGGGAAGGGAAATTTAAAGGTTTAGGGCTGGGCAGTGGTAAAGGAGGTAAAGATAGTTTCGGGGTAGACAATGGTAAAGGGAGTTAAAAATACTTTTAGGGTTAGGGGTGGGTAGTGGTAGTGGTAAAGGGAAGAAAGGGTAATTTTAGGCTTGTAGTGGTAAAGGGAGTTTAGGAGTCAAGGGAGTAGTAAATGGAGGTTATGAGTAAATTAAAAACATAAGGGGCTTAAGGGGTTTCCTCAAAATGTATACATTAAGTAATTTAACAAAAAATAATTATGTACACTTATATTACAAATACTTACCATGGTAAAGTTATGTGTGGTAAAGGCTCCTGTGTGGTAAAGGCTATGTAAAAAGGCATGCATGGCAAGTTATAACTGCATGCATTGTAAGGCCATATATTTGGTTCAATGTTGTCTCCTGTTATCTACGTGATGCCATGGGTCCAAACTGAAGTGGCGTGATGTGGAAAATAATGATAGACTGGGAAGCAGCCCGAGTATTTACCATTGACTGAGATTAATTGAAGCATGCCATCCATCACTTTTTTGTATACTTCAGTGCGTTGCCCCTAGTGGGACAGGTGTGCCTAGACGTGGATCCAATGCATACTGTCACTGGAACCAAGCTATATCTGGCTGATGAGCCCTAACTAGGGTGAAACCGGTCCTGGGTTGCTTGTATTCCGGGTCATGGAGTGCTTGGCCTGGCAGTTCAGGCTGGACTGTTCCCTTTGGAGCAGGGTCATGACTGATTGGCATATGGTAGGTCCAACATAATGTGAAAAATAGCGATGGACTGGGATGAGGCCCAAGTGATTGCAATTGGCAGAAAATAATTCCAGTATTCAATTCATCATTTTTGTATACATTAATGTAAGTTTCCAGGCTCACTTCATAAACACAGAATCTGCACCCAGGAAAGGTCGAAGCTATAGCAGTGCAGATGTACATGTTTCATTTAGAATTAGGCTTGTTAAGGAATGCAGTCCCATGGTGCCATACTTCCTCACTCTCACTCAGTCTAGAAAGTATAATATTTTTACTCTGCTGGTTTTGAAAATAATGTTGCTTTATTTTAAATAAAGCAACGGTATTTGAAAGGGTTCGTAAGAAAATCAAGTAGTCAGTAATTTGTAATTCTATAGGTATAAAATAAATTGAATTGTTTGCACATTTTGTATGAGTTCTTTGATCATATACAGGAAATAAAAAACAAGTGCATCCCAGGGCTGCGGAATTCCACTGCGAGTCTTGGATGTCCATTGGACAAGACAACATTTACTGTCACGTCAGAGCCTACTCTGACAATTTTCAAAAGGCAGATTGACCATTGTTTGCCTCTGGCAAGAACTCCTCTGCTCACTCTTTCTCTCAATAAATTATTGCCTGTGCGGTGTAACTATCCCACATTGTGAAAATCAGATGTGCAGGCATGCAATTTTGATGAACAGAGGAATGCCAAATTAATTTTCAACTGCCTTCTAAAGCAAGTATTATAATAGACTTCATTTCAGTCCATGTTCTTCATTATCAAACTGTACACCCATGATTTGAGATGAAAAGTAAATTATGTGAGTGCAGTTTGTTAGAAAAGCTAATTGTGCATTTTCCTATATTTAGAACATTGATAATTTCTGAGGTATTTCTGTTTTGTTATTTGGAATCAGCAGTCATATCGAGATCTTGTTTTCTGCGCTGTCCCAGGAGTGTTTTTTTCGCATTTTCAGTGTATATAATAAAGGGCATAATTTTGAAAGAGTCGGGCCTCCCTTGCGCCACGCATCGGGGCGCACAAGCGAGGTAACTCTTAAGTTTGATTTAACAAGCCACGCAAGGCCACCTTGTGTGGCTTGATAAATGTAGAGTAATGCAATGCAGCGCAAATTGCTGTGTTGTGTTACTCTGCCCAAGGGAGGCGTTCTATGGGTGCAGCGTGGGCGTTCCCACACATCCCCCCATGGATTTTGGCACATTCCCAGATTTACCATCAGTGGTAGACCTGCAAATGCATCAAAATGCTATGCCTCTAGAGAAATATCTTTATTTGTCCTTGTTACTTCCTCTTCTATGTGTGATGCATTCTGCAGCACATATAGAAAGAGGAAAATGCCTCAGGATTGATTTTAAGCAGGAAGGTGCTTCTTCCTGCGCAAAAACAATGCTGCTTACAATGGAGACACCCTTGGTGCAAGGGTGCCTGCATTGGTGCTAGGCAGCCAAATGTGCGCCAGCACAAGGAAATGACAGGAATGCATTGTATGTTAAATATGGCACATTCCGACCCTTTCATGCAGTGCTGTAAGGTGGTTCGCTGCATGAAAGCTACATACATATGTGCTTAACTCTAAAAATCTCTGGGTTAGTGCACGGGCTGTAGCCAATAGAGCTCGGAAACAGAGAGCAATAATTGCCTCTTTATGTTTCGGAGATTTTCTGCGTTGACCATAGTAGAAGGAAAAATAGTAATGCACAGATCCCTTCTGCATCGTCACAGTGCAAAGGTCGGGTTCATGACACCGCCCTTTGTGCTTCTGATCTCTTCTGTCAGCAAAAAATACACTAACTCTTTGGATGTGATGAAGATGAAGAAAAGAGACCCTGTGAATAAAATAGGATTATTATACTTCCCCAGTGTTCAACCATTGCCCTTTTCCTGTAAAGTTTGTTATTTGTTAGTATAAGAAATGAGTCAAATGATTGAACCCAGGTAGCAAATTCGAGGATTAAATTGGCCGCAAGTCATCTATGTAATTCCAGTTTAATGAAATAATCTTTAGTAGTCCTAAAACATGAGGCAACTATGAAACAGATGTATTGTTTACTAAGTAAAGAATTGTAAGAACCTACCTATGCATTAATACGTCGGTTCTTTAAATTCCGAGGCATGGTGAGTCAGAATCGAGGTACCTCAAGAATATTATTGAGGTGGGTTGCACATTTTGACTCACTACGAATGGAAGCGATCACAGGGATCAGACCTGATGGAGACAGCAGACCGCTATGTCTGTGATTGCATTTTAATAAAACAATTTAAAAAGAAATGTTTTTAGATGCAGCAGGTTTAAGACTGTGTTTAAAAATAAAGTTTATTTTTTGTTTGTTGAAGAGTTGGCTGTGTTTGTGATATTCTGGACCGGTACTATACACCTGGTGACCAATGACTATATCAGGAGCTTGTCCAGTGTGAAGCTCCTGGTTATGTGATCTTTGGAGCGAAAATAAACAATGAACTTCAACCATCTGAATCAATGTCTCTTCTTTCCCCTTCCTTCCTCTTGTACTGCAGTGGTGCAGCATGGAACATTTCAAAGGAGATTATTTGTTAATAAATCAGCAATATTAAGAGGAATTCACTGTGGTTTTCTCTGGTGCCAGTACTATCCAATGGCTATGCTACCCCATCATAGGATCAGGTTTTTTTCTTCCTGATTGATACTTCGTTTGGGAAGAGTGTGCCCTCCTAGTGAAAGGATATGTACATGAGATTGAACTGTCTAAGGAGTTTATGTACTCTAACAAAATTAACTGCTACAAAACGTAAGGTAGGCACACGTACAGCTATAGTGAACTTGGGCAGTGCAGTTGATACACTTCATACATGTGATTTTGATATAGGCAACAGAGAAGCATCTACTTTGTCTGAAATCTATAATCTACAAAAAATGTAGAGAACAGAGCAGAAAGAAGCTCGCTCTTTTGATAACTATGACTATAACACACAAGACATAGTTTACTATAAGGAAAGGAAACCAGACAAACAGGGCGCATCAGCTGTGATCCCGGACCAGAAAACATCCCCTTGGAGTCAGCCTTGAATCATAGATTTCGAAAAAAGGTTGATTTCCTGATCTTGTTCCTCAGAGTCAAACGGAGTTTAGGTACTATTGTGTTCATTAATAACCCACAAGGGCTATGAGAAATGTAGCAGTGCTTTGAAATGTTTTGCAAAACCTTACACAAAGAGAATGGAGAATTTATTATACAGATGTGGAATAGTTTGCAGACTAGCTGTCAGATTATCAATCAATCAATCAATCAATCATGTCACTTATAAAGCGCACTACATACCCGCGAGGGTCTCAAGGCGCTGGGGGAAGAGGGGGGTGGTGCTGCTACTGATCGAAGAGCCAGGTCTTGAGGAGTCTTCTGAAGGCCAGTAGGTCTTGGGTCTGTCGGAGGTTGGTGGGGAGGGTGTTCCAGGTCTTGGCGGCGAGGTGGGAGAAGGATCTGCCGCCGGCGGTCGTTTTCCGGATGCGGGGGACTGTGGCGAGGGCGAGGCTGGTCGAGCGGAGCTGGCGGGTGGGGGTGTAGAAGCTGAGTCGTCTGTTGAGGTAGGCTGGTCCGGAGTTGTGGAGTGCTTTGTGTGCGTGGGTGAGGAGCTTGAAGGTTATCCTCTTGTTGACAGGGAGCCAGTGCAGGTCTCTCAGGTGGGGTGTGATGTGGCTGCGTCGGGGGATGTCGAGGATAAGACGTGCAGAGGCGTTCTGGATGCGTTGCAGCCGTCTCAGGAGCTTAGCCGTCGTTCCTGCGTAGAGGGCGTTTCCGTAGTCCAGCCTGCTGGTGACGAGGGCCTGGGTGACTGTTTTTCTTGTTTCGGTGGGGATCCACTTGAAGATCCTGCGGAGCATTCGGAGGATGTTGAAGCAGGATGAGGAAAGCGGCGTTGACCTGCTTAGTCATGGAGAGGGTGGGGTCGAGGATGACCTCTAGGTTGCGTACGTGGTCGGTGGGTGGCGGGGCTGTTCCCAGTGATGTTGGCCACCAGGAGTCGTCCCAGGCTGAAGGGTTGGAACCAAGGATGAGGACCTCCGTCTTGTCCGAGTTCAGCTTCGGCGGCTGGTCCTCATCCATTCGGCGACGGCCTTCATTCCTTCGTGGAGGTGGGCTTTGGCGGTGTGAGGGTCTTTGGTGAGGGAGAGGATCAGCTGGGTGTCGTCGGCGTAGGAGATGATGTTGAGGTTGTGCTGTCGGGCGACGTGGGCGAGGGGTGCCATGTAGATGTTGAACAGCGTTGGGCTGAGGGAGGAGCCTTGGGGTACGCCGCAGATGATCTTGGTGGCCTTGGATCGGAAGGGGGCGAGGCGGACGCTTTGTGTTCTGCCGGAAAGGAAGGATGTGGTCCAGTCCAGGGCCTTCTCTTGGATCCCGGCGTCGTGAAGGCGTGTTCGTAGTGTGTGGTGGCAGACCGTGTCGAAGGCGGCTGATAGGTCCAGGAGGATGAGGGCTGCTGTTTCTCCGTTGTCTAGCAGGGTCCTGATGTCATCGGTGGCGGCGATGAGGGCGGTTTCGGTGCTGTGGTTGCTGCGGAAGCCGGACTGGGAAGGGTCCAGGATGTTGTTCTCCTCGAGGTAGCGGGTCAGTTGTTTGTTGACGATTTTCTCGGTGACCTTCGCGGGGAACGGGAGCAGAGAGATGGGTCGGAAGTTCTTGAGGTCCTTGGGGTCTGCCTTGGGTTTCTTGAGTAAGGCGGTGATCTCGGCGTGCTTCCAGCTTTCCGGGAAGGTTGCTGTCTCGAAGGAGATGTTGATTATTTTCCGGAGATGGGGCGCGATGGCTGTACTGGCTTTGTTGAAGATGTGGTGAGGGCACGGGTCTAGCGGTGAACCGGAGTCGATGGTGTTCATGATCTCGCTGGTGTCCTCGTCGTTGATGTTGGTCCAGGAGAGCAGGCGGTTGGTGGTTGTGGGGGCAGTGGTCTCGGTGGTTGCCGGGGCGGTCGTGGTGTTGAAGCTGTCGTGGATGTCGGCGATTTTGCGGTGGAAGAAGGTGGCCAGTGAGTCGCACAGGTCTCGCGACGGCTGGATGTCGTTGGTGTTGGAGCTGGGGTTGGAGAGTTCCTTCACGATGTTGAAGAGCTCTTTGCTGTTGTGTGCGTTGTTGTCTAGGCGGTCTTTGAGTGAGGCCCTTTTGGCGGATCTGATGAGGTGATGGTGACTGCGGGTGGCGCTCTTGTGGGCGGCGTAGCTGTCCGCTGTCCGTTCGTGGAGCCAGATCTTCTCCAGTTTTCGGCATGTTCGTTTGGAGGCCTGGAGGTCTTCGGTGAACCAGGTGGCTTTCTTGCTGGTGTGGCTGTTGGGCGGATTCTTGAGCGGGGCGAGGGTATTGGCGCAGTCGTCGATCCACTGTCTGAGGTTGCGGGCGGCGGTGTCGGGGTCGGAGGGTTCGGCGGGTGGGCTCAGGGCGAGGGTTGTGGTTAGCTGGTCTTCCGTGACTCTGCTCCAGCAGCGGCGAGGCATTTGTTCGGTGCGGTGGTGCGTGGTGGGCTTCCTGTAGGTGAAGTGGATGCAGTGGTGGTCAGTCCAGTGGGGTTCGGAGGTGTGGTTGAAGGAGACGTGTGGGCTTGCGGAAAAGATGGAGTCTAGCGTGTGGCCGGCGGCGTGGGTGGGTGTAGTCACGAGCTGTCTGAGTCCGAGGGTGGCGAGGTTGTCGATTAGGGTGGTGGATTATAAATTACATGAGTCAGCTGTTCAGTAAAGTATTCCTCATTAACATATATAAGCTCTTGTTATGTTATGTCATGAATGTCATGTTATGTTATGTTATGATAACAAATATATTTAAAGCGCAGCATACACCCGAAAGTCTCTTGGCACTACGCCAGCAGAAGAGTAATACAACACAAGGATGGAGACAGTGTATCAATGATCAAAAGCCTGCTTGAAATGCTGTGTCTTTAGCGCTTTACTAAAAGGAAGTAATTCAGGAATAGACCCAATCCCTGCTGGTAGGCTATTCCACTCCTTAGGAGCAAGTACCAAAAAACTATGTACACCCATTTTATTTTTCCTAAACCTTGGGATCGCCTGAAGGTTAGTAGAAGCTGAGCACAGAGGTTAGTAGAAGCTGAGCACAGAGTCCTCATTGGAGAATATCAAGCTATACGATCTCTTAGCTAGCCACGGGCCATGCCCTTCCTTAGCTTAAGAATTAGACAGCAAGTTTTAAATATAATCCGCTGTTTGATTGGGAGCCAGTATAGGCTATTTAAATAGACAGTAGTCAGCACTCTCAGCGGAATTCTAAAGAATAATCCTGGCAGCAGCATTCTGGATTCACTGTAGTCTTTTCAATTCCAACTCAAGAAGACCAAGACATAGACTGTTAGCATAGTCCAGTATGGTGCCGATGGCGAACACCATGATAGTCTTCATGGCTTCCGAAGATAAAAACTGTTCAATCGTCCTAATGGTTCTCAGCATTAACAAATATTTTGAAACAACTGTCCTAATTTGTGATTCATCAATGATAACTACCAGACCTTTAGCCATTTGTTTCGGAGCAGGAAACACACCCATTATGGGCGGCCAAAAGGATCTAGTCCATAAGAGGGTGTATGAACTAAAACCCCAATTTTGGTATTTTCTGCATTCAGCTATAAATCATTTTGTCTCATCCATCCACTGATAAAACACATTGTGTCCCTAAAACGATCTTGTGTAGATTCCAGAGTATCGAACTGAAGTAGGATCTGACAATCATCATCATATTGTAAGATTAAGCAGCCATTCATGGCGAGCTCATTGGATAAGTGGCTAAATATAGCTATTAAAAAGATGGCGGGAAAGGGCAGATCCTTGTGGGAAACTGCACTCAAGCTCTAGTTCTGGTTCCCATAAAAGGAGAAATTTGCCATGTCAGGGTTCTATTCTTCAAAAAGGAGGTGAGACATTTGTGGGTCTTTCCCCTATAGCTTGCCATCCAGAGTTGATCCAATAAAATTTTGAGATCGAGCATGTCAAATGCAAAGTTACTGAAAGTAATCATAGTCAGAGTGGTATAAGTGAAAAAATGTCCAAAAGTCCTTCTCTGTTAGGCTGGTCACATCTCACGGTTTTTACAAAACTCTCCTAATTCAAACCTTCCAGACAGATACTAACTCCACTTCAGCTCGAAAAGCATTAGCATCCTCAGTCCAAAGTTGGGTGATATATACATACCCATATTTTTTCAAGGCCTATTCCCAATTCATTGAAAATGCCATGGATCAAACATAAGAAATACTTCCTAGCCACAGAAGTTTAAATAACAGTCCATAGCTCCCCCTCTCTTTCTCGGCAATGTCCTTCCCATCATCCACCTACAATGTTATGCTGGCAGTAAGTGCATTCAAGACTTCTTTCAGAGAAGGTTCTGCACTTTACGTGAAACAGCAATAGTCATCAGGACCATTATTCACATCCATTTATAACTTATTGACCGAGATGGATGTGCGCTCCCACTCATACAGTGCTTTAGTAGATACTCTGAAACACAAAATTATTGAAATTCAGTACCAAAGGCATGTCCTCAAACAGTCTCATGGGCCCAATAATTTTCCCAGACCAGACAAATCCAAGATGGCCCTTTTGGCCATTTTCCTCAGTTGAGTATTGCAAAACTCTGTCCTCTTGCTAGCAGTATACAAAGATGACCTGCAGCCAGTGAAATTCATTTTTGAAGACTGTGAACTCAAATGTCATATATTTGCCAATCCCATTCAAATCTCCATTGAAAATAACAGTAATACAACCCATCAACTCAATTCTGGTAGCCTCAATTCAATTCAACCTCGCATGAACAAAACAAACTCTGTCATCTCAAAAATAAATATTTTAATACAACAGAACTAGCACCCATTTCACTGCTGACTGCTGTAACCCTTTGGCATCAGCAATACAACCTAGTATTATTTGACACTTCATATACAATTGTCTCTTTAGGACAGTATATCCTCCATGAATCCAAACAAGAAACCACTCTTTTTAAAAAACAGAACCAGGACAATAAGCAATGCACTAATTATACTCACACTGATCTACTTCAGTGACCTCTTCGAAGGAATAAATATACCTAGACTGAAGAAACTCTTAGAAGCCCCATTGTCATCCTCACAGACCACATGAAATCACTTATTTAGAGGTTCCAAAACCTTCCCTTGCAACAATGCTGCAAATAAAATTCTAATCTTGACATATAAAGCTCTACGTAACATCTAAATGCTACCATCTCATCGCTCCACTCAGTACTTTGAGACCACATAGCTCAAAGACTGAAGAAGCATTAAACTATCACAATCTTTTCTTGAAGTTCACAGAAACAAGAGACACCCAGCCTAAAGCAATGGCCTACCAGTCTTCAATGCATTGCATCCCCTCAAAACATTTGTGTTCAATTAACCAACTCGACATCCAATAATTTCAGCACTATTTCCCAGCTTCACAGAGATTGCAGCTAAGCAAATCCCAACTCCGCCAGTTTCTAATGCCACATATGCTATAGTTATAAAATATAGACAGTCGAAAAGGATTTATTGCTATTGACATTAATAACAAAGTATCCCAACCTTTAATCCTTTCAAGTCCCTGAGCTGTTTAAGCTCTACCGCTCACCCATCAGTGAGCCCCTATCTTAAAGTTTGCTGCCTAACTTAGTTGCGTAAAAAGATCACCTGAGAAGATTTGCAGACATTCTCCTCTGTGATACAGTCTTCCTTCTTCCTGTAACCCAAGCGAGATAGCAGGACCGGGAATGGAATTTGCAGGAAGTGGAGGTGTTGTATTCCGCTTTAGGTGTCCGTATATAGGTTTTCCTGATACATGTCCTTATATAGGCACAATTCGCATTGCCCTTATATAGGCATAAGATCCCAGTCCTTATTTAGGCATTAGCCATGCTATCCAAATACAGGCATGGTCACCTACATCCGTCCACCCTAACGTCACAACGAGTTCTTAGAAACCAGACCCGTAAGCTCTTGGGAGTTCCCCTAGCACAGGATTATTGATTTCTCCAAGAACTCATTTATTATGCATGAACCGCTTTTCCTTAAGGGTTCATTCCTGACGTCTTCCTCTGCCCGACTTTACGTCAATGCTAACATTCCAAGGCACCTACCGGGTATAAATATACCTTCCCTTGCCCAAGCAAGTAGGAGGAGACCTCGACTTTAGAGGAGCCCGTGTCCCGGCCTGACGCACTGACAAGAGACGCTGTCATCCGTGCTCGCAGAGAATCCAGCTTCCAGTGTTCTGACTCCCTTCGCGGGGTGTTAGAGTTCGAGACCCGGAAAGAGATTCCCACCTCTCTCATTCTCAAGGTATGGAGCTGACTAGAACCTAGAGGGACTCTTGGCATACCAGACTTCGCATACTATAGCATACCATACTATAAAATACATCACCTACTTCTTACCTTGCACTACACTTAGGTTAGGTACACTGGGGTAGAACTAGTTAGAGAAGCATCTTAGAGTACTCGCATTTTTAGCTTATGTTATTTATGTATATGAATATACGTGTCTTAGCTAAAAGATAATGCTAGCGCAGTATTATTTCTTTCTACTGCTTACGCTGTACATAATATATCTCGCATACTGTCTTACGATTTTAACAGCTCATATCTCTTACACGAGAAACAAGACTGTTCAATAAATCCTTTTATTGAAACGCCCGTCTATTCTTTCTGTGTAACTCTGAAGAAACTAAGCATGCACGATTAGCTGAGTGAAACAAAGTTGTCATGTTTATGCGGTTGCCAGAAACTACTCCCTTCTTGTTTACAAGGAGTTTCTAGTGGCCTCTGAGTTAGCTGGTACAAAGTAAATTAAGTTTAATATACTCGTTAGGGACATACTGACCTCAGTCCTATGTCAAACCTATAGGGTATATTATTCCAATGCGCAGAGCCTATTAAGGAAATAGGAACTACACTACAGAGGGGGAGTGTTAATGAAATGAGCCACACTATTAGGCTGGTTTAGCCAGCTCTTACTCTGCTTAAGAGTAATTCTCCATCTTGAATTTTAAAGTGCAGTGCTTTGTGCGACAAGAATATGCCACACTCTGGAGGAAGCTGTCATACTTCTGGGTGGTACCCTACACCTCATTGGATGGGGTGTCCCCCTGTTTGTCACCCCAGATCATTGAGTAAACATGGGAAAGCTGCTTAGCAACTCAAATGTGTTGCATGAAACTACAAGAAGAAGGACTGCCCTGCTGGAACCCTTGCCTGCACCACACAGGATTGATCCCTGAAGGACTGCTCCTGTTGCACACTTGGCACTATAGCCCAGAGCACTTTGCCTTGCTTTAAAAAGGATTAAGGAGTGGATTCCCTGAAAGCAAAAGGTTAACAGAGCCTCCCTGCACCATGTTCCTCAAGAAGTACCCAGCCTGGAGTGCGTCCAGTGGACTCTAAAGGATTTGGCCAGGTGCATTGTGGGAACTGTAGTCCAAACTTACAATGACCATCTCAGAGCTTACATACCCTTGGATTTTTGGGCACTTTGAACTCTCAAGAGGAACTTCGGGAAGAAGTTCCAGAAGTTTGGAGCAACCTTGGGGAAAAGCTCCATGAGGGGATCGGACCAACGTCGAGAGTCAAGCCGACTACCTTCAATTGCAACTCGGCCTTGATTTCAGACTCATCCCACTGAAACTGTGCTTTGTCCCAGTCAAGTGCGACCAGATGTCCCAAGATGGCGCTATATGTTTTTAAGCACTATAAAGTGGTTAATATTTAAAAATTCATATCTCCGGTTCCCTACATTGGATTTTTGTTGTTTTGGTGGCATTTTAAAGAAAAGAAAAAATCCTATTGTTATAAATTGGTGTGGGATTTTTATTGTGTGTTGTGTCTTGCTTATTTAATGTATTGGTGTTTTTCAAGGCTTTACATACCTGTCTCTAAAGTTAAGCATGCCTGCTCATTGCCAGGTACCAAGGGATGAGCAACAGGAATAATTGATTGAGACCTTGTCTGAACCTTATATTGCCTTGGTGGCCTTATTACTACTAAAAGTTCAGACTTGCCTCTACTAATAATCCACTTTCCAGCAGTCTTGATCTCGGCAAACTCTCCCCATATTGATACCTGGCACAAGGCAATGGACTGGTGTGCAAAAATGGAGGAATCTATTTATAATGCTAGAAGGTGCACATATAAATATGAAACGATGTGGGGCTGTTGGTGGAATTACTATGGACTGGTTTGATTGGCGCATCTGAATTGCTTAATTTGTTTGCATTGAATTCATGCCTGTCTTTGTCACTGTAAGGTTGCTGTATGTTTGTTATAAATGCAATAAAATTTGGTTTCTAAAAAAAAAGCATAATTATAACGTCACATGAACCTCTATATTTTCAGTGAAAAAAAACCCAAAATATATGTATAAGGCGATTAGGGCAGCCTAGAGACAAGGTTGCACACACAAATAGGGATTGTCTCCTGACACCCAGAGCTAAGAAAGAGGGTAGCAAGGAGGTGAAGCTTATCAGCACCTCCAAGTGTGAGTCACCGGCCATGTACAAAATTGTAAAGAAACATTGGCACTTGGTAAGATCAGATTTATCCATCGGCAAACTGGTCAGTGCCAGTACCCACATCACATAGCGAAAGTGCAGTTTGCTCGGGGATATGCTGGTGCACAGGTATCTGAACCAAGGGCAGGGAGCTTCGAGATCTTAGTTGAGAGAACTCCCAGGGTTCTATAAATGTGGGAAATGCCACTCATGTACCGACAGCACTAACATGAAAACATATATCCTGCCCACAGGAAGGAAAACTATGATAAAGAAATTCATGAACTGCAAAACTGACTATTGTTTTTTTTTTTAGAGTTTTATATAGCGCGAACTAGACCCCGAGGTATCAGAGCGCTTTACATGAGCACCAGTTACGTTACAGCCGGATAGATTCATTTTTGTTGGGCACGGGGTAATTAAGTAATTTGCCCAGAATCACAGAATGTTGAGCTTCCCTGCTGAGGCTCGAACCCGGTTCCCCAGCTCCGAGGTCGACCGCCCTAGCCGTTAGGCCGAATTCTCTCCCCTAACTATGTGGTGTATTTTTGGTGTGTGTGTGTGGTTTATGCTAAGTGGGGAGTACAATCTTCCCAGTGAAGAAGAGAATATTGGAGCACTTACGTGCTATTAAGAACAATGATGTGAGCAAATTAGAATCAGAATACATAATTCGACTCAGCAGCGGACAACCTGGGGGCCTCAACCAGGATGAGGAGCTCCATTACATTTAGGATAGCCCTCCACTGTCTCCCTCAGGACTTCAGGTGTATTTCTGGTATTTTTGATGATGTGAATTATGTAATAAACCTGTCTAATGGCCAGGGATGATGATGAAAGTTTTTTGAGGCAAGCTGTATCTTAAAGAACGGTATTTGTAGAGTAGTGTTTTGTTTTTTCTTTTCTTTTATTAATTTGTGTCTCAGTTTTTCACTTTTATTCAAGGGTGTATTCCTAATGTATATTCTTGGAACAATATCGTGGGTGGAAAAATGCATTTTGGAGTGTACTGAATCAGGTCGCAGCCACGGGCGTGGTGGTGCTACCTTTCTTGTCATGCCACCTAACACCATCTTAGGGGTGTTGTCATATTAATGCACATGCAGTGATAAGCTTGATTACCTATTGAACGTATGTAATTTTGACATTTAAGTAATATATGAAATGGTTGAGTTTGAGTGCCTACTTCAGCTGCCATAGGGACTAAAAGGGCATGAATACGAATTGGGCACTGGCTAAGAACTACAAATGTGTTTTTTCTCCACAGGTTTGTGGATACAATCTTCCCACTGCACTGGGCACGGGTATTTGACCCATTCTAAATAATACACACTTGTGTTATTTTTTAAAGACACACATGATTGGCAAATGAATGAAATGACAAAATGTCAAAATGACGCAATGTAATTTGTATGCCTTTTCATTGTTTGAGTTCTCATGAGTCTGTCTTCCATGTTTATTCATGTCACTGACTTGTGTTTACAGAAAATAGGGCACTTTCACTTCTGGTACTATGGCTTTGACAAAGACCGGGCTGGTCAAAACTCGTCAGCCTAATCAATTTCTTTGAAAAATCTTTTAGAGTGTGGGCATCTTGTGCGCCAGAGTGAGTACAATTGTGCATATATATATATATATATATATATATATATATATATATATATATATATATTCACTGAAAAAACCATAGGTTTCAATGACGTTATAGTTAGAAATTAGCCTTTAAAAAACCATAGAAATTCACTGAAAAAACCATAGGTTTCAGGGACGTTATAGTTAGCTGGACATTTCACTAGTACAAAACCAGAGAAATTCGCCTGTTATAGTTAGTTGAGCTAACTATAACTCGCGCCCCGCAATGCACTGCTGATGACATCACATATTACATCATTCATGACATGGTCAGTGACATCACTAATGACAACACTGATGACATCACTGATGACATCTCAAATGACATCACTGATGACATCACTGATGACATCATCCACGTGATAATCTGACGCACCTCCTCACACCCTAATATAACCTTTGTTACACCCTCTCTAAAATGCAGACTACCATTTTCGAAACCATAGACACACCAATACCAGTTACTACATACCCACTCACTCATTCCTAGGTCTACACACATGTCCACTCATTCATCCATACAGTTACTCATACATGCAGTCACTCATTAATACAGCACTATCATAAGCACTCATACACCTATACAGACACTCACACACCACCACTCACCCATAGAGTTACTCACACACCTAGTCAGTCATGCAAAGAATCAATCGCACTCCCATTTACTCACCTATACAGTTATACACACACCACTTCACTTATTCATACAGATACTAACACATACTTACTCCCTTCTACAATCACTGACACAAGCACACACTCATCCATACAGCCACTCTCACAATCACTCACACTCACATATAGTCATTTATATGCTCCAACACTCACATATACTGCCTTTCACATTTGTAGTTACTCACAAATGTACCACTGAGACATCCATTCACTCACCAACACACCCATACACACACTGACCCACCCATACAGCCCTTCACAGATGCACTCTTGAACCCGTACACCCAGTGAATCACCTACTCACACATCTATGCACAGAGTCACACACCCCCACCTACCCACAGAGACACTCAGGCACCCATACAGATTCTCAGACAACCAATTAATAACCCATATAGACACTCATGTAGCTACTCACCAACCCATGCAGTCACTTACACACCAACTGACAGACTAATACAGACATTCACACAGTTTAGTCACTAACCCATGCATTCAGTAAGACACGATTAATCACTCACTTATACAGTCAGTCTCGCACCTACTAAATCATCCATTCAGAAACTCATACATACACCTTGGCATATATATATATATATATATTCACTGAAAAAACCATAGGTTTTAGGGACAGTTATAGTTAGTTGGACATTTCACTCGTACAAAACCATAGAAATTCCCCCGTTATAGTTAGTTCAGCTAACTATAACTCGCGCCCCCGCAATGCACTGCTGATGACGTCACATATTACATCACTCATGACATGGTCAGTGACATCACTGATGACATCACTGATGACATCTCAAATGACATCACTGATGACATCATCCAGTGACTGTGTGTTTCTGTAAAGTTTAAATATGTTTAATATATATAGGGAAAGGCGTATTGAAGAATGAGTGGGTGTATAAGTGTCTGAATGGATGATTTAGTACGTGAGTGACTGACTCTACAAGTGAGTGATTAAATGTATCTTACTGAATGCATGGGTTAGTGACTAAACTGTGTGAATGTCTGTATCCGTCTGTCTGTTGGTTTGTAAGCGGCTGCATGGCTTTCTGAATAGCTACATGAGTGTCTACATGGGTTATTAATTGATTGTCTGAGTATCTGTATGGGTGCCTGAGTGTGTGTGACTCTGTGCATAGATGTGTGAGTTGGTGATTCACTGGGTGCATGGTTTCAAGAGTGCATCTGTGATGGACTGTATGGGTGGGTGAGTGTGTGTATGGGTGTGTTAGTGATTGAATGTACATCTCAGTGGTACATGTGTGAGTAACTACATATGTGAAAGGCAGTATATATGTGTGTTGGAGTATATAAATGGCTATAAGTGAGAGTGTGTGATTGTGAGAGTGGCTGTATGGATGAGTGTGTACTTGTATCAGTGATTGTATAAGAGCGTAAGAATGTGCTAGTATTTGTATGAGTAAGTGAGCTGGTGTGTGTATAACTGTATAGGTGAGTAAATGGGTGTGTGATTACGTTTTTGCATGACTGACTAGGTGTGTGAGTACCTCTATGGATGAGTGGCGGTGTGTGAGTGTTTATATAGGTGTATGAGTGCATATGATAGTCCTGTACTGAGTGACTAAGTATGAGTGACTGTACGGGTGAGTGAGTGGATGTGTGTGTAGACCTAAGAATCAGTGAGTGGGTATGTAGTTTTTGGTGTTGGAGTGTCTATGGTTTTGAGAATGGCAGTCTGTAATTTAGAGTGGGTGTATCAAAAGTTATATTAGGGTGTGAGAAGATGCATGAAATTATCACATGGATGATGTCATCAGTGATGTCATTTGAGATGTCATCAGTGATGTCATCAGTGATGTCACTGACCATGTCATGAGTGATGTAATATGTGACGTCATCAGCAGTGCATTGCGGGGCACGAGTTATAGTTAGCTGAACTAACTATAACGGGGGAATTTCTATGGTTTTGTACGAGTGAAATGTCCAACTAACTATAACTGTCCCTAAAACCTATGGTTTTTTCAGTGAATTTCAAAGGTTTTTTAAATGCTAATTTCTAACTATAACGTGTCTGAAACCTATGGTTTTTTCAGTGAATTTCAAAGGTTTTTAAATGCTAATTTCTAACTATAACGTGCCTGAAACCTATGATTTTTAAGTGAATTTCAAAGGTTTTTTTAAATGCTAGTTTCTAACTATGCCTACAGAGGTAGGACATGTGAAGAAAGAGGAAAAAACGCACAGAAAGAAGCAAAAGATGTGCAGAAAGAACCAACAGAGGAGCAGAAAGAGGCCTTGTTGCAAAATCATCCTGTGCCCACAACTTTTCAGACGGGTACTGGTGGTAACTGACTCTGACTAACCAGAGCCAGTGCTATGCTAAAAGACACTTAGAATACAGTGAAAACACCTACATACACTAGGGAACACTATGCGTTGGGGTACCCCTGTGATTAGCATGACCTCCTCTGCAAGTCCCTAGTACATAATAGGGCAGGGGGATTAAAACTACCTCTTAAAACGCGCTACAGGGCACTGGTGAAGGGAGGGGGGGCCTGAGGTGACATGTGTGCAAACGCACCCCGTGGCGCGTTTTAAGTTGCAGGATTAAGTCCCCTTGAATTCTGAGGGTCCCTGGGGCCCAACTAGCCCCCCAGGTACCTACAGTTAGGACCACAGAGCTGAGTTGCAGAGAGGCGTTCCGAGGCCACGCACCTTTTTTCACCTCTCTGCAACGCAACTCTGTTGTGCTTACTGAAGGTACCTGGTGGGCTAGTTGGCCCCCAGGGTCCCTCAGGATTCAAAGGGAATTAATTCTCCAACTTAAAACGCACCACAGGGCGTGTTTGCGCACATGTCACCTGAGGCCCCGCCCCTCCCTTCACCACTGTGCAAACGCACCCCGTGGTGCGTTTTAAGTTGGGGGATTAGGTCACCTTGAATCCTGAGGGTCCCTGGGGCCCAACTAGCCCACTAGGTACTTCCAGTAAGCACCACAGGCCTGCGTTGCAACGCCTGTAACAAATTGTGCAGTTGTGTTTAGGTAGTGAAGAGGGTCATGCTGGGGGTAGTGTTTTAGGGTTTAGGGTAGTGCAGTGGTGTTTGTGTAGTGTAGGGGGTCATGCTGGGGGTAGATTTAGGGTAGTGCAGTGGTGTTTGGGTAGTGTAGGGAGTCGTGCTGGGGGAGTGTTTTAGGGTTTAGGGTAGTGCAGTGGTGTTTGGGTAGTGTAGGGGGTCGTGCTGGGGGTAGTGGTTTAGGGTTTAGGGTAGTGCAGTGGTGTTTGGGTAGTGTAGGGGGTTGTGCTGGGGGTAGTGATTTAGGGTAGTGCAGTGGTGTTTGGGTAGTGTAGGGGGTACTGCTGGGGGTAGTTTTTAGGGTTTAGGGTAGTGCAGTGGTGTTTGGGTAGTGTAGTGGTTCGTGCTGGGGTAGTTTTTAGGGTTTAGGGTAGTGCAGTGGTGTTTGTGTAGTGTAGGGGTAGTGTTTTAGGGTTTAGGGTAGTGCAGTGGTGTTTGTGTAGTGTAGGAGGTCGTGTTTTAGGGTTTAGGGTAGTGCAGTGGTCTTTGGGTAGTGTAGGGAGTCGTGCGGGGTAGTGTTTTAGGGTTTAGGGTAGTGTAGGGGGTCATGCGGGGGTAGTGTTTTAGGGATTAGGGAAGTGCATTGGTGTTTGGGTAGTGTAGGGGTCATGCGGGGGTAGTGTTTTAGGGTTTAGGGTAGTGCAGTGGTGTTTGGGTAGTGTAGGGGTACTGCTGGGGGTAGTTTTTAGGGTTTAGGGTAGTGCAGTGGTGTTTGGGTAGTGTAGTGGTTCGTGCTGGGGGTAGTTTTTTAGGGTTTAGGGTAGTGCAGTGGTGTTTGTGTAGTGTAGGGGGTAGTGTTTTAGGGTTTAGGGTAGTGCAGTGGTGTTTGTGTAGTGTAGGAGGTTGTGTTTTAGGGTTTAGGGTAGTGCAGTGGTCTTTGGGTAGTGTAGGGAGTTGTGCGGGGGTAGTGTTTTAGGGTTTAGGGTAGTGTAGGGGGTCATGCGGGGGTAGTGTTTTAGGGATTAGGGAAGTGCATTGGTGTTTGGGTAGTGTAGGGGGTCATGCGGGGGTAGTGTTTTAGGATTTAGGGCAGTGCAGTGGTGTTTGGGTAGTGTAGGGGGTCGTGCTGGGGGAGTGTTTTAGGGTTTAGGGCAGTGCAGTGGTGTTCGGGTAGTGTAGGGGGTCGTGCTGGGGGAGTGTTTTAGGGTTTAGGGCAGTGCAGTGGTGTTCGGGTAGTGTAGGGGGTCATGCTGTGGGGAGTGTTTGAGGGTTTTGAGCAGTGCAGTCGTGTTCGGGTAGTGTAGGGGGTTGTGCTGGGGGTAGTATTTTAGGGTTTAGGGTAGTGCAGTGGTGTTCGGGTAGTGTAGGGGGTCGTTCTGGGGGTAGTGTTCTAGGGTTTAGGGCAGTGCAGTGGTGTTTGGGCAGTGTAGGGGGTAATGCTGGGGGTGGTGTTTTAGGGTTTAGGGCAGTGCAGTGGTGTTCGGGCAGTGTAGGGGGTCATGCTGGGGGTGGTGTTTCAGGGTTTAGGGCAGTGCAGTGGTGTTCGGGCAGTGTAGGGGGTGGTGTTTCAGGGTTTAGGGCGGTGCAGAGGTGTTCGGGCAGTGTAGGGGGTCATGCTGGGGGTAGTGTTTCAGGGTTTGGGGCAGTGCAGCGGTGTTCGGGCAGTAAAGGGGTCGTGCTGGGGGTGGTGTTTCAGGGTTTAGGGCAGTGCAGTGGTGTTCGGGCAGTGTAGGGGGCGGTGCAGGGGGTGGTGTTTCAGGGTTTAGGGCAGTGCAGTGGTGTTCGGGCAGTGTTGGGGGTGCTGCAGGGGGTGGTGTTTCAGGGTTTAGGGCAGTGCAGTGGTGTTCGGGCAGTGTAGGGGGTCATGCAGGGGGTGGTGTTTCAGGGTTTAGGGCAGTGCAGTGGTGTTCGGGCAGTGTAGCGGGTTGTGCTGTGGCTGGTGTTTCAGGGTTTAGGGCAGTGCAGTGGTGTTCGGGCAGTGTAGGGGGTTGTGCTGGGGCTGGTGTTTCAGGGTTTAGGGCAGTGCAGTGGTGTTCGGGCACTGTAGGTGGTCGTGCTGGGGCTGGTGTTTCAGGGTTTAGGGCAGTGCAGTGGTGTTCGGGCAGTGTAGGGGGTCATGCTGGGGCTGGTGTTTCAGGGTTTAGGGCACTGCAGTGGTGTTCGGGCAGTGTAGGGGGTCATGCTGGGGCTGGTGTTTCAGGGTTTAGGGCAGTGCAGTGGTGTTCGGGCAGTGTAGGGGTCTTGCTGGGGCTGGTGTTTCAGGGTTTAGGGCAGTGCAGTGGTGTTCGGGCAGTGTAGGGGGTCGTGCTGGGGGTGGTGTTTCAGGGTTTAGGGCAGTGCAGTGGTGTTTGGGCAGTGTAGGGGGTCGTGCTGGGGCTGGTGTTTCAGGATTTAGGGCAGAGCAATGGTGTTCAGGCAGTGTAGGGGGTTTTGCTGGAGGTGGTGTTTCAGGGTTTAGGGCAGTGCAGTGGTGTTCGTGCAGTGTAGGGGTGGTGTTTCAGGGTTTAGGGCAGTGGTGTTCATGCAGTGTAGGGGGTCTTGCTGGGGTTGATGTTTCAGGGTTTAGGGCAGTGCAGTGGTGTTCGGGCAGTGTAGGGGGTCGTGCTGGGGGTGGTGTTTCAGGGTTTAGAGCAGTGCAGTGGTGTTCCAGCAGTGTAGGAGGTCGTGCGGGGGTGGTGTTTCAGGGTTTAGGGCAGTGCAGTGGTGTTCGGGCAGTGTAGGGGGTCGTGTTGGGGGTGGTGTTTCAGGGTTTAGGGCAGTGCAGTGGTGTTCGGGCAGTGTAGGGTGTCGTGCTGAGGGGTGGTGTTTCAGGGTTTAGGGCAGTGCAGTGGTTTCGGGCAGTGTAGGGGGTCGTGCAGGGGTGGTGTTTCAGGGTTTAGGGCAGTGCAGTGGTGTTTGGGCAGTGTAGGGGGTCGTGCAGGGGTGGTGTTTCAGGGTTTAGGGCAGTGCAGTGGTGTTCGGCCAGTGTAGGTGGTCTTGCTGGGGGTGGTGTTTCAGGCTTTAGTGCAGTGGTGTTTGGGCAGTGAAGGGGTCTTGCTGGGGGTGGTGTTTCAGGGTTTAGGGCAGTGCAATGGTGTTCGGGCAGTGTAGGGGGTCTTGCTGGGGTTGGTGTTTCAGGGTTTAGGGCAGTGCAGTGGTGTTCGGGCAGTGTAGGGGGTCGTGCTGGGGCTGGTGTTTGAGGGTTTAGGGTAGTGCAGTGGTGTTCAGGCAGTGTAGGGGGTCGTGCTGGGGCTGGTGTTTCAGGGTTTAGGGCAGTGCAGTGGTTTTCGGGCAGTGTAGGCGGTCGTGCTGGGGCTGGTGTTTCAGGCT
Source organism: Calotriton arnoldi (assembly GCA_963921515.1). Lineage (NCBI taxonomy): Eukaryota > Metazoa > Chordata > Amphibia > Caudata > Salamandridae > Calotriton > Calotriton arnoldi. Next base: position 14,620 of record CAWUFW010023829.1, on the reverse strand, counting down.
TTAGGGCAGTGCAGTGGTGTTCGGGCAGTGTACGGGGTCGTGCTGGGGCTGGTGTTTCAGGGTTTAGGGCAGTGCAGTGGTGTTCGGGCAGTGTATGGGGTCGTGCTGGGGGTGGTGTTTCAGGATTTAGGGCAGTGCAGTGGTGTTCGGGCAGTGTAGGGGGTCATGCTGGGGCTGGTGTTTCATGGTTTAGGGCAGTGCAGTGGTGTTCGGGCAGTGTAGGGGGTCGTGCTGGGGGTGGTGTTTCAGGGTTTAGGGCAGTGCAGTGGTGTTCGGGCAGTGTAGGGGGTCGTGCTGGGGGTGGTGTTTCAGGGTTTAGGGCAGTGCAGTGGTGTACGGGCAGTATAGGGGGTCTTGCTGGGGGTGGTGTTTCAGGGTTAAGGGCAGTGGTGTTCGGGCAGTGTAGGGGGTCTTGCTGGGGGTAGTGTTTTGGGGTTTAGGGCAGTGCAGTGGTGTTCGTGCAGTGTAGGGGGTCGTGCTGGGGGTGGTGTTTCAGGGTTTAGGGCAGTGCAGTAGTGTTTGGGCAGTGTAGGGGATCGTGCAGGGGTGGTGTTTCAGGGTTTAGGGCAGTGCAGTGGTGTTCGGGCAGTGTAGGGGGTCGTGCTGGGGGTGGTGTTTTAGGGTTTAGGGCAGTGCAGTGGTGTTTGGGCAGTGTAGGGGGTCGTGCAGGGGGTGGTGTTTCAGGGTTTAGGGCAGTGCAGTGGTGTTCGGTCAGTGTAGGGGTCGTGCTGGGGCTGGTGTTTCAGGGTTTAGGGCAGTGCAGTGGTGTTCGGGCAGTGTAGGGGTCTGCTGGGGGTGTTGTTTCAGGGTTTAGGGCAGTGGTGTTCGGGCAGTGTAGGGGGTCTTGCTGGGGGTGGTGTTTCAGGGTTTAGGGCAGTGCAGTGGTGTTCGGGCAGTGTAGGGGGTCTTGCTGGGGGTAGTGTTTCAGGGTTTAGGGCAGTGCAGTGGTGTTCGTGCAGTGTAGGGGGTCGTGCTGGGGATGGTGTTTCAGGGTTTAGGGCAGTGCAGTAGTGTTCGGGCAGTGTAGGGGGTCGTGCAGGGGGTGGTGTTTCAGGGTTTAGGGCAGTGCAGTGGTGTTCGGGCAGTGTAGGGGGTCATGCTGGGGGTGGTGTTTCAGGGTTTAGGGCAGTGCAGTGGTGTTCGGGCAGTGTAGGGGGTCGTGCTGGGGGTGGTGTTTCAGGGTTTAGGGCAGTGGTGTTCGGGCAGTGTAGGGGGTCTTGCTGGGGTTGATGTTTCAGGGTTTAGGGCAGTGCAGTGGTGTTCGGGCAGTGTAGGAGGTCTTGCTGGGGGTAGTGTTTCAGGTTTTAGGGCAGTGTAGTGGTGTTCGGGCAGTGTAGGGGTCATGCTGGGGGTGGTGTTTCAGGGTTTAGGGCAGTGCAGTGGTGTTCGGGCAGTGTAGGGGGTCGTGCTAGGGTATGTGTTTCAGGGTTTAGGGCAGTGCAGTTGTGTTCGGGCAGTGTAGGGGTCATGCAGGGGCTGGTGTTTCAGGGTTTAGGGCAGTGCAGTGGTGTTCGGGCAGTGTAGGGGGTCGTGCTGGGGGTAGTGTTTTAGGGTTTAGGGTAGTGCAGTGGTGCTTGTGTAGTGTAGGGGGTCGTGCTGGGGGTAGTGTTTTAGGGTTTAGGGTAGTGCAGTGGTGTTTGTGTAGTGTAGGGGGTCATGTTTTAGGGTAGTGCAGTGGTGTTTGGGTAGTGTAGGGGGTCGTGCTGGGGTAGTGTTTTAGAATTTAGGTTAGTGCAGTGGTGTTTGGGTAGTGTAGGGGGTCGTGCTGGGAGTAGTGTTTTAGGGTTTAAGGTAGTGCAGTGGTGTTTGTGTAGTGTAGGGGTCGTGCTGGGGGTAGTGTTTTAGGGTTTAGGGTAGTGAAGTGGTGCTTGTGTAGTGTAGGGGGTCGTGCTGGGGGTAGTGTTTTAGGGTTTAGGGTAGTGCAGTGGTGTTTGTGTAGTGTAGGGGTCATGTTTTAGGGTAGTGCAGTGGTGTTTGGGTAGTGTAGGGGTCGTGCTGGGGGTAGTGTTTTAGGATTTAGGTTAGTGCAGTGGTGTTGGGGTAGTGTTTTAGGGTTTAGGGTAGTGCAGTGGTGTTTGTGTAGTGTAGGGGGTCATGCTGGCGGTAGTGTTTTAGGGTTTAGGATAGTGCAGTGGTGCTTGTGTAGTGTAGGGGGTCATGCTGGGGTAGTGTTTTAGGGTTTAGGGTAGTGCAGTGGTGTTTTTGTAGTGTAGGGGGTCATGTTTTAAGATGCAACGCTCCAATACCTGACCAGTCTGCACTACATAAAACTGCAAAAAACTAAAAATAAAAAGTGTTTTGCACACTTTTGTCATTGGGCTATATGTGGGCTACATCTGGGTAATATCTGTGCTACATTTGGGCTCTTTTTTCTCTGGTGGCCATCTTGGGAGACTTATTTGTTATGAAGTTTCCTAATTAGCTCATTTACTGCAGTCTCCTCAGTAGGAAATGCTTTCAGTTTTTTACTTTGATTCCATCAAGAAGGCATTCAGATGTGTCACACATTTGCCATAAATTCAGAATGTTATTACTCTAGTTGTTCATTAGATCACTGTAGTAAAGCTACTGCTCACCAAGGAGTTAACTGGAAGTCTACTGCTGGTATTGAAAGTGATTGTTTCAGTCTGCATGTCAGAATTTTCTAATGAAATAGAAGAGGATTTGAGATCTCACTTAAAACATGCACTAAATTTTCTTTTGCAGCACTAACCATAATTTCTATGGCAAAATGAACCCCCTCATTTTGTTCCTTTTAAATTAAATGTTTTAAGTGTTACCAGTTTATTCCAATCAAGATGGCTTCAGGTGTGCCATACTTTTGTCATAAGTAAGGCTGTTAGCACTCTAGTTGTTCTTTAGAACACTCTGGGAAGCTGCAGTAGAACACAAAGGCATCAACTGACAGGCTGCTTCTGTTGAAATATAACAGAAAGATATTTGAGATCTCACTTAAAACATGTCCTAATTTTTCTTTCTACAGCACTAACCATAATTTCTATGGCAAAATGAACCCCCTCATTTTGTTCCTTTTTAAATTAAATGTTTTAAGTGTTACCAGTTTATTCCAATCAAGATGGCTTCAGGTGTGCCATACTTTTGTCATAAGTAAGACTGTTAGCGCTCTAGTTGTTCTTTAGAACACTCTGGGAAGCTGCAGTAGAACACGAAGGCATCAACTGACAGGCTGCTCCTGTTGAAATATAACAGGAAGATATTTGAGATCACACTTGAAACATGTCCTAATTTTTCTTTCCAGAGCACTAACCATAATTTCTATGACAAGATGAACCCCATCATTTTGTTCCTTTTTAAATTAAATGTTTTAAGTGTTACCAGTTTATTCCAATCAAGATGGCTTCAGGTGTGCCATACTTTTGTCATAAGTAAGGCAGGCTGTTAGCACTCTAGTTGTTCTTTAGAACACTCTGGGAAGCTGCAGTAGAACACAAAGGAATCAACTGACAGTCTCTGCCCTTGTTGGATGTACATGTTTTACTGAGAATGTCAGACTTCATTCTCACATGACTGAGAAAGATAATGGGAATTTACAGAAAATATGCTCTCATTTTAGCTTCTGGAGCACCTTCCAAAACAGTATGGGACAAGCATGTGAAAATAGTTTTCTCTCAAACATGATTCATGATATCCCAGCAGAAGGTTTTTCACAGGGTAAAATCACCTTAGAACACACCACAATTCCTGAAATTAGTATGGTACCATCAACAAATGAATTCTAATGTAACTAAAGTCTGTTATCACCCTTTATAGTTCTCCTTTTGGTAACCCTCAAAATCTTCGATTCACTACAATGCATTTCAATGGGGTACTATCATTTATATTGGTCCCAAGATGGCTGCCAGCAATTCCAGGATGAAGTGCTGACAGCCAATCAGATCTCACGATGACATGTGTGATTAGGCTCCGCCCAGATATATATGTGTTTTTACTTTTGATTTTCTCAGCAACTACTGAACGGATTTACACCATTTAACAAAAAGGGTTCTTTTGAACCAAGAACTACCTCTTTGCCAAATTTGGTGTAATTCCGTTCAGCAGTTCGGGCTGTAGCCGTGTCTAAAGTTTCCTATGGGAAAATGAATGGGGAAAACACGTTTTGGGACCCCCTTTTTCTCGGCCCCCGCTGACGAATCACCCTGAGACTTTCAGGGTAGGAGCGGACCGGAGCGGGCCATAAAGTTTGAAAATTTCGCGAAGATTCGTCAACCGACGCAAGAGTTATTTCAAATAGAATGTCGCGGATTTCCTATGGAAAATAGGTCCTAACTATAACTATCTACTGGCGACCGCCAGTAGATAATATATATATATATATATAAAACATATTTAAACTTTTACAGAAACACATAGTCACTGGATGATGTCATCAGTGATGTCATCAGTGATGTCATTTGAGATGTCATCAGTGATGTCATCAGTGATATTACTGACCATGTCATGAATGATGTAATATGTGACGTCATCAGCAGTGCATTGCGGGGGCGCGAGTTATAGTTAGCTCAACTAACTATAACGGGAGAATTTCTCTGGTTTTGTACTAGTGAAAAGTCCAACTAACTATAACGTCCATGAAACCTATGGTTTTTTCAGTAAATTTCTAAGGTTTTTTAAATGCTAATTTCTAACTACATCTAGATAGGTAAGACATGTGCAGAAAGAGAAAGAAAGGTGCAGAAAGAAGCAAGAGAAGTGCAGAAAGAAGCAAGAGAAGTACAGAAAAAGGCAAGAAAAGTGCTGAAAAAAGCAAGAGAGGTGCAAAAAGAGGAAGAAATCTGCAGAAAGAAGCAGGAGAAGTGATGAAAGAGGCAAGAGAGGTGCAGAAATAAGCAAGAGAAGTGCGGAAAGAAGCAAGAGAGGCACAGAAAGAAGTAAGAGAGTTGCAAAAAGAAGAGAGTGAGGTGCAGAAAGAGGAAGAAATGCGCAGAAAGAGGCAAGTGAGGTGCAGAAAGAGGCAAGAGAGGTGCAGAAAGAGACAAGAGAGGTGCAGAAAGAGGCAAGAGAGGTCCAGAAAGAGGAAGAAAGGTACAGAAAGAGGCTAGAAAATGCAGAAAAAGGAAGAAAGGTACAGAAAGAAGCAAGAGAAGTGAAGAAAGTAAGAGTGGGAGGAAGTGTAAGGCTCCTCTCCAACCTTTCCCTGTAGTCAGCACCCCCTTTGAAAGGGTGGGCATTGACATTGTGGGGCCTCTGGATCCCAAGACAGCCATGGGCAACAGGTTCATCCTGGTCTTGGTGGACCATGCCACCCGGTACCCGGAAGCCATCCCTCTCCGGACTGTGACGGCCCCCGTGGTGGGTTGTGCATTGATGGGGATTTTCTCCCGTGTGGGGTTCCCCAGAGAGGTGGTGTCCGACCGTGGTACCAACTTCATATCGAAGTATATGAAGTCCCTGTGGCAGGAGTGCAGTGTAACTTATAAATTCACCACTCCTTACCACCCCCAAGGTAATGGGCTGGTTGAGAGATTCAACCGGGCCCTAAAAGGCATGATTATGGGTCCTGGTGAACCCATGAGGTGTAAGTGGGACGTCCTCTTACCATGCCTGCTGTTTGATTACAGAGAGGTGCCCCAGAAGTCCTTAGGGTCAAGGCCCTTTGAGCTGCTGTACGGCCATCCTGTAAGAGGACCTCTGAGTCTGGTGAAATAAGGCTGGGAGAAAGCTCCCAGTAAACCTCCCCTAGGATGTATATAGCTACATGCTGGTGTCAGAAACCAGAAGCAAGAGAGGTGTAGAAAGAAGCAAGAGAGGTGCAGAAAGAAGAGAGTGAGGTGCAGAAAGAGGTAAGAGAAGTGCAGAAAGAGGCAAGAGAAATGCAGAAAGAGGCAAGAGAGGTGCAGAAAGAGGCAAGAGTGGAGTAGAAAGCCAAGAGAGATGCAGATAGAGCCAAGAGAGGTGCAGAAAGAGGCAAGAGAGGTGCATAAAGAAGCAAGAGAAGTACGGAAAGAGGCAAGAGAGGTGCAGAAAGAGACAAGAGCGTGTAGAAAGAGGCAAGAAAAGTGCAGAAAGAGGCAAGAGAAGTACAGAAAGAGGCAAGAGAGGTGCAGAAAGAGGCAAGAGAGGTGCAGAAAGAAGAGAGTGAGCTGCAGAAAGAGGGAAGAGAGGATGCAGAAAGAGGCAAGAGAAGTGCAGAAAGAAGCAGAGAGAGCTGCAGAAAGAGGCAAGAGAAGTGCAGAAAGAGGCAAGAGAGGTGCAGAAAGAGGCAAGAGAGGTGCAGAAAGAGGCAAGAGAGGTGCAGAAATAAGAAAGGTGCATAAAGAGGCAAGAGAGGTGCAGAAAGAGGCAAGAGAGGTGCAGAAAGAGGCAAGAGAGGTGCAGAAAGAGGCAAGAGATATGCAGAAAGAGGCAAGAGAGATGCAGAAAGAGGCAAGAGATGTGCAGAAAGAGGCAAGAGAGGTGCAGAAAGAGGCAAGAGAGGTGCAGAAAGAGGCAAGAGAGGTACATATAGAAGAGAGTAAGCTGCAGAAAGAGGCACAAGAGGTGCAGAATGAGGCATGAGAGGTGCAGAAAGAAGCAAGAGAAGTGCAGAAAGAAGCAAGAGAGGTGCAGAAAGAAGAGAGTGAGGTGCAGAAAGAGGCAAGAGAGGTGCAGAAAGAGGCAAGAGAAGTGCAGAAAGAGCAAGAAAGGTGCAGAAAGAGGCAAGTGAGGCAAGAGAAATGCAGAAAGAGGAAGAAAAAGGCAAGAGAGGTGCAGAAAGAAGCAAGAGAGGTACAGAAAGAGGCAAGAGAGGTGCAGAAAGAAGCAAGAGAGGTGCAGAAAGAGGCAAGAGTGAGGTGCAGAAAGAGGCAAGAGAGGTGCAGAAAGAGGCAAGAGAGGTGCAGAAAGAGGCAAGAGAGTTGCAGAAAGAGGCAAGAGAGGTGCAGAAAGAGGCAAGAGTAGATGCAGAAAGGCAAGAGAGGTGCAGAAAGAGGCAAGTGAGGTGCAGAAAGAGGCAAGAGAGGTGCAGAAAGAGGCAAGAGAAGAGCAGAAAGAGGCAAGAGAGGTACAGAAAGAGGCAAGAGAGGTGCAGAAAGAAGAAGAAAGGTGCAGAAAGAGGCAAGAGAGGTGCAGAAAGAGGCAAGAGAGGTGCAGAAAGAGGCAAGAGAGGTGCTGATAGAAGGGAGTGAGCTGCAGAAAGAGGGAAGAGGTGCAGAAAGAGGCAAGAGAGGTGCAGAAAGAGGCAGAGAGCTGCAGAAAGAGGCAAGAGAGGTGCAGAAAGAGGCAAGAGACGTGCAGAAAGAGGCAAGAGAGGTGCAGAAAGAAGAAGAGAGGTGCAGAAAGAGGCAAGAGCAAGAGAAATGCAGAAAGAGGCAAGAAAGGTGCAGAAAGAAGCAAGAGAAGTGCAGAAAGAAGCAAGAGAGGTGCAGAAAGAGGCAAGAGAGGTGCAGAAAGAGGCAAGAGAGATGCAGAAAGAGACAAGAGAGGTGCAGAAAGAGGCAAGAGAGGTGCAGAAAGAGGCAAGAGAGGTGCAGAAAGAGGCAAGAGAGGTGTAGAAAGAGACAAGAGAGGTGCAGAAAGAGGCAAGAGAGGTGCAGAAAGAGGCAAGAGAGGTGCAGAAAGAGGCAAGAGAGGTGCAGATAGAGGCAACAGAGGTGCATAAAGAGGCAAGGACGTGCAGAAAGAGGCAAGAGAGGTGCAGAAAGAAGCAAGAGAGGTGCAGAAGAGAGTGAGGTGCAGAAAGAGGCAAGAGAGGTGCATAAAGAGGCAAGAGAGATGCAAAAAGAGGCAAGAGAGGTGCAGAAAGAGGCAAGAGAGGTGCAGAAAGAAGAGAGGTGCAGAAAGAGGCAAGAGAGGAGCAGAAAGAGGCAAGAGAGGTGCAGAAAGAGGCAAGAGAGGTGTAGAAAGAGGCAAGAGAGGTGCAGAAAGAGGCAAGAGAGATGCAGAAAGAGGCAAGAGAGGTGCAGAAAGAGGCAAGAGAGGTGCAGAAAGAGGCAAGAGAGGTGCAGAAAGAGGCATGAGAGGTGCAGAAAGAAGAGAGTAAGCTGCAGAAAGAGGCAAGAGAGGTGCAGAAACAGGCAAGATAGGTGCAGAAAGAGGCAAGAGAGGTGCAGAAAGAGGCAAGAGAAGTGCAGAAAGAGAGGTGCAGAAAGAGGCAAGAGAGGTGCAGAAAGAGGCAAGAGAAGTGCAGAAAGAGGCAAGAGAGGTGCAGAAAGAAGAGAAGTGCAGAAATAAGCAAGAGAAGTGCAGAAAGAGGCAAGAGAAGTGCAGAAAGAAGCAAGTGAGGTGCAGAAAGAGGCAAGAGAGGTGCAGAAAGAGGCAAGAGAGGTGCAGAAAGAAAAGAGTGAGGTGCAGAAAGAGGCAAGAGAGGTGCAGAAAGAGGCAAGAGAGGTGCAGAAAGAGGTAAGAGAGAGCTGCAGAAAGAGGCAAGAGAGGTGCAGAAAGAGGCAAGAGTTGATGTAGAAAGGCAAGAGAGGTGCAGATAGAGGCAAGTGAGGTGCAGAAAGAGGCAAGAGAAGGTGCAGAAAGAGGCAAGAGAGGTGCAGAAAGAGGCAAGAGAGGTGCAGAAAGAGGCAAGAGAGGTGCAGAAAGAAGAAGAAAGGTGCAGAAAGAAGCAAGAGAGGTGCAGAAAGAGGCAAGAGAGGTGCATAAAGAGGCAAGAGAGGTGCAGAAAGAAGAGAGTGAGCTGCAGAAAGAGGGAAGAGAGGTGCAGAAAGAGGCAAGAGAGGTGCAGAAAGAAGAGTGAGCTGCAGAAAGAGGCAAGAGAGGTGCAGAAAGAGGCAAGAGAGGTGCAGAAAGAGGCAAGAGAAGTGCAGAAAGAGGAAGAAAGGTGCAGAAAGAGGCAATAGCAAGAGAAATGCAGAAAAAGGAAGAAAGGCGCAGAAAGAGGCAAGAGAAGCGCAGAAAGAGGCAAGAGAGGTGTAGAAAGAGGCAAGAGAGGTGCAGAAAAAGGCAAGAGAGGTGCATAAAGGGGCAAGAGGTGCAGAAAGAGGCAAGAGAGGTGTAGAAAGAAGCAAGAGAGGTGCAGAGAGACGCAAGAGAGGTGCAGAAAGAGGCAAGAGTTGAGTAGAAAGGCAAGAGAGGTGCAGATAGAGGCAAGTGAGGTGCAGAAAGAGGCAAGAGAAGAGCAGAAAGAGGCAAGAGAGGTGCAGAAAGAGGCAAGAGAGGTGCAGAAAGAAGAAAGGTGCAGAAAGAGGCAAGAGAGGTGCAGAAAGAGGCAAGAGAGGTACAGAAAGAGGCAAGAGAGGTGCAGAAAGAAGAGAGTGAGCTGCAGAAAGAGGCAAGAGAAGTGCAGAAAGAGGCAAGAGAGGTGCAGAAAGAGGCAAGAGAGGTGCAGAAAGAAAAAGTAAGGTGCAGAAAGAGGCAAGAGAGGTACAGAAAGAGGCAAGAGAGGTGCAGAAAGAGGCAAGAGAAGTGCAGAAAGAGGCAAGAGAGGTGCAGAAAGAGGCAAGAGAGGTGCAGAAAGAGGCAAGAGAGGTGCAGAAAGAGGCAAGAGAGGTGCAGAAAGAGGCAAGAGAGGTGCAGAAAGAAGAGAGTGAGCTGCAGAAAGAGGCAAGAGAGATGCAGAAAGAGGCAAGAGAGGTGCAGAAAGAGGCAAGAGAGATGCAGAAAGAGGCAAGAGAGGTGCAGAAAGAGGCAAGAGAGGTGCAGAAAGAGGCAAGAGAGGTGCAGAAAGAGGCAAGAGAGGTGCAGAAAGAGGCAAGAGAGGTGCAGAAAGAAGAGTGGCTGCAGAAAGAGGCAAGAGAGGTGCAGAAAGAGGCAAGAGAGGTGCAGAAAGAGGCAAGAGAGGTGCAGAAAGAGGCAAGAGAGGTGCAGAAAGAGGCAAGAGAGGTGCAGAAAGAGGAAAGAGAGTTGCAGAAAGAGGCAAGAGAGGTGCAGAAAGAGGCAAGAGAGGTGCAGAAAGAGGCAAGAGAGGTGCAGAAAGAGGCAAGAGAGGTGCAGAAAGAGGCAAGAGAGGTACAGAAAGAGGCAAGAGAGGTGCAGAAAGAGGCAAGAGAGGTGCAGAAAGAGGCAAGAGAGGTGCAGGAAGAAGCAAGAGAAGTGCAGAAAGAGGCAAGAGGTGCAGAAAGAGGCAAGAGAGGTGCAGAAAGAAGAGAGTGAGCTGCAGAAAGAGGCAAGAGAGATGCAGAAAGAGGCAAGAGAGGTGCAGAAAGAGGCAAGAGAGGTGCAGAAAGAAGAGAGTGAGCTACAGAAAGAGGCAAGAGAGGTGCAGAAAGAGGCAAGAGATGTGCAGAAAGAGGCAAGAGAGGTGCAGAAAGAAGCAAGAGAAGTGCAGAAAGAGGCAAGAGAAGTGCAGAAAGAGGCAAGAGAGGCGCAGAAATAGGCAAGAGAGGTACAGAAAGAGGCAAGAGAGGTACAGAAAGAGGCAAGAGAGGTGCAGAAAGAAGAGAGTGAGCTGCAGAAAGAGGGAAGAGATGCAGAAATTGGCAAGCGTGGTGCAGAAAGAGGCAAGAGAGGTGCAGAAAGAGGCAAGAGAGGTGCAGAAAGAGGCAGAGGTGCAGAAAGAGGCAAGAGATGTGCAGAAAGAGGCAAGAGATGTGCAGAAAGAGGCAAGAGAGGTGCAGAAAGGGGCAAGAGAGGTGCAGAAAGGGGCAAGAGAGGTGCAGAAAGAAGAGTGTGAGCTGCAGAAAGAGGCAAGAGAGATGCAGAAAGAGGCAAGAGTTGATTAGAAAGGCAAGAGAGGTGCAGATAGAGGCAAGGGAGGTGCAAAAAGAGGCAAGAGAGGTTCAGAAAGAGGCGAGAGGTGCAGAAAGAGGCAAGAGTTGAGTAGGAAGGCAAGAGAGGTGCAGATAGAGGCAAGGGAGGTGCAGATAGAGGCAAGGGAGGTGCAGAAAGAGGCAAGAGAGGTATAGAAAGAGGCAAGAGAGCTGCAGAAAGAGGCAAGAGAGGTGCATAAAGAGGCAAGAGGTACAGAAAGAAGAGGGAGCTGCAGAAAGAGCGAAGAGAGGTGCAGAAAGAGGCAAGAGAGGTGCAGAAAGAGGCAAGAGAGGTGCAGAAAGAAGAGAGTGAGCTGTAGAAAGAGGCGAGAGGGACAGAAAGATGCGAGAGGTGCAGAAAGAGGAAGAAAGGCGCAGAAAGAGGCAAGAGATGCAGAAAGAGGCAAGAGAGGTGCAGAAAGAGGCAAGAGAGGTGCAGAAAGAGGCAAGAGATGCAGAAAGAGGCAAGATAGGTGCAAAAAGAAGAGTGAGCTGCAGAAAGAGGCAAGAGAGGTGCAGAAAGAGGCAAGAGAAGTACAGAAAGAGGCAAGAGAAGTACAGAAAGAAGAGAGTGAGCTGCAGAAATAAGCAAGAGAAGTGCGGAAAGAGGCAAGAGAAGTGCGGAAAGAGGCAAGAGAGGTGCAGAAAGAGTAGTGCAGAAAGAGGCAAGAGAGGTGCAGAAAGCAGAGTGAGCTGCAGAAAGAGGGAAGAGGTGCAGAAAGTGGCAAGAGAGGTACAGAAAGGGGCAAGAGAGGTGCAGAAAGAAGAGTGTGAGCTGCAGAAAGAGGCAAGAGAGATGCAGAAAGAGGCAAGAGTTGATTAGAAAGGCAAGAGAGGTGCAGATAGAGGCAAGGGAGGTGCAGAAAGAGGCAAGAGAGGTGCAAAAAGAGGCAAGAGAGGTGCAGAAAGAGGCAAGAGAGGTGCAGAAAGAAGAGAGGTGCAGAAAGAGGCAAGAGAGGTGCAGAAAGAGGCAAGAGAGGTGTAGAAAGAAGCAAGAGAGGTGCAGAAAGAGGCAAGAGAGGTGCATAAAGAGGCAAGAGAGGTACAGAAAGAAGAGAGTGAGCTGCAGAAAGAGGGAAGAGAGGTGCAGAGATGCAAGAGAGGTGCAGAAATAAGAGTGAGCTGCAGAAAGAGGCAAGAGAGGTGCAGAAAGAGGCAAGAGAGGTGCAGAAAGAGGCAAGAGGTATAGAAAGAGGCAAGAGAGGTGCAGAAAGAGGAAGAAAGGCGCAGAAAGAGGCAAGTGAGGTGCAGAAAGAGGCAAGAGAAGAGCAGAAAGAGGCAAGAGAGGTGCAGAAAGAGGCAAGAGAGGTGCAGAAAGAAGAAGAAAGGTGCAGAAAGAGGCAAGAGAGATGCAGAAAGAGGCAAGAGAGGTGCAAAAAGAGTGAGCTGCAGAAAGAGGCAAGAGAGGTGAGGAAAGGGGCAAGAGAAGTACAGAAAGAGGCAAGAGAGGTGCAGAAAGAAGAGTGAGCTGCAGAAAGAAGCAAGAGAAGTGCAGAAAGAGGCAAGAGAAGTGCAGAAAGAGGCAAGAGAGGCGCAGAAATAGGCAAGAGAGGTACAGAAAGAGGCAAGAGAGGTACAGAAAGAAGAGAGTGAGCTGCAGAAAGAGGGAAGAGATGCAGAAATTGGCAAGCGTGGTGCAGAAAGAGGCAAGAGAGGTGCAGAAAGAGGCAAGAGAGGTGCAGAAAGAGGCAGAGGTGCAGAAAGAGGCAAGAGATGTGCAGAAAGGGGCAAGAGATGTGCAGAAAGGGGCAAGAGAGGTGCAGAAAGAAGAGTGTGAGCTGCAGAAAGAGGCAAGAGAGATGCAGAAAGAGGCAAGAGTTGATTAGAAAGGCAAGGGAGGTGCAGATAGAGGCAAGGGAGGTGCAAAAAGAGGCAAGAGAGGTGCAAAAAGAGGCACGAGAGGTGCAGAAAGAAGCAAGAGAGGTGCAGGAAGAAGAGAGGTGCAGAAAGAGGCAAGAGATGTGCAGAAAGAGGCAAGAGATGTGCAGAAAGGGGCAAGAGAGGTGCAGAAAGAAGAGTGAGCTGCAGAAAGAGGCAAGAGAGATGCAGAAAGAGGCAAGAGTTGATTAGAAAGGCAAGAGAGGTGCAGATAGAGGCAAGGGAGGTGCAGATAGAGGCAAGGGAGGTGCAGAAAGAGGTAAGAGATGTGCAGAAAGAGGCAAGAGAGGTGCAGAAAGAGGCAAGAGAGGTGCAGAAAGGGGCAAGAGAGGTGCAGAAAGAAGAGTGTGAGCTGCAGAAAGAGGCAAGAGAGATGCAGAAAGAGGCAAGAGTTGATTAGAAAGGCAAGAGAGGTGCAGATAGAGGCAAGGGAGGTGCAGATAGAGGCAAGGGAGGTGCAAAAAGAGGCAAGAGAGGTGCAGAAAGAGGCAAGAGGTGCAGATAGAAGAGTGAGCTGCAGAATGAGGGAAGAGAGGTTCAGAAAGAGGCAAGAGAGGTGCAGAAAGAAGAGTGAGATGCAGAAAGAGGCAAGAGAGGTGCAGAAAGAGGCAAGAGATGTGCAGAAAGAAGCAAGAGAGGTGCAGAAAGAAGCAAGAGAGGTGCAGAAAGAGGAAGAAAGGTGCACAAAGAAGCAAGAGAAGCGCAGAAAGAACCAAGAGAGGTGCAGAAAGAAGCAAAAGAGGTGCATAAAGAAGAGTGAGGTGCAGATAGAGGCAAGAGAGGTGCAGAAAGAGGCAAGAGAAGTGCAGAAAGAGGAAGAAAGGTGCAGAAAGAGGCAATAGCAAGAGAAATGCAGAAAAAGGAAGAAAGGCTCAGAAGGAAGCAAGAGAAGCGCAGAAAGAAGCAAGAGAGGAGTAGAAAGAAGCAAGAGAGGTGCAGAAAGAGGCAAGAGAAGTGCAGAAAGAGGCAAGAGGTGCAGAAAGAGGCAAGAGAGGTGCATCAAGAGGCAAGAGAGGTGCAGAAAGAGGAAGAAATGTTCAGAAAGAGGCGAGAGGTGCAGAAAGAGGCAAGAGTTGAGTAGGAAGGCAAGAGAGGTGCAGATAGAGGCAAGAGAGGTGCAGAAAGAGGCAAGAGAGGTATAGAAAGAGGCAAGAGAGGTGCAGAAAGAGGCAAAAGAGGTACAGAAAGAAGAGGGAGCTGCAGAAAGAGCGAAGAGAGGTGCAGAAAGAGGCAAGAGAGGTGCAGAAAGAGGCAAGAGGTGCAGAAAGAGGCAAGAGAGGTGCAGAAAGAAGAGAGTGAGCTGTAGAAAGAGGCGAGAGGGACAGAAAGATGCGAGAGGTGCAGAAAGAGGAAGAAAGGCGCAGAAAGAGGCAAGAGATGCAGAAAGAGGCAAGAGAGGTGCAGAAAGAGGCAAGAGAGGTGCAGAAAGAGGCAAGAGAGGTGCAGAAAGAGGCAAGAGAGGTGCAGAAAGAGGCAAGAGATGCAGAAAGAGGCAAGATAGGTGCAAAAAGAAGAGTGAGCTGCAGAAAGAGGCAAGAGAGGTGCAGAAAGAGGCAAGAGAAGTACAGAAAGAGGCAAGAGAGGTGCAGAAAGAAGAGAGTGAGCTGCAGAAATAAGCAAGAGAAGTGCAGAAAGAGGCAAGAGAGGTGCAGAAAGAGTAGTGCAGAAAGAGGCAAGAGAGGTGCAGAAAGCAGAGTGAGCTGCAGAAAGAGGGAAGAGGTGCAGAAAGAGGCAAGAGAGGTACAGAAAGGGGCAAGAGAGGTGCAGAAAGAAGAGTGTGAGCTGCAGAAAGAGGCAAGAGAGATGCAGAAAGAGGCAAGAGTTGATTAGAAAGGCAAGAGAGGTGCAGATAGAGGCAAGGGAGGTGCAGAAAGAGGCAAGAGAGGTGCAAAAAGAGGCACGAGAGGTGCAGAAAGAGGCAAGAGAGGTGTAGAAAGAAGCAAGAGTGGGTCAGAAAGAGGCAAGAGAGGTGCAGAAAGAGCCAAGAGAGGTGCATAAAGAGGCAAGAGAGGTACAGAAAGAAGAGAGTGAGCTGCAGAAAGAGGGAAGAGAGGTGCAGAGATGCAAGAGAGGTGCAGAGATGCAAGAGAGGTACAGAAATAAGAGAGTGA
>CAWUFW010023828.1:0-69090 GCA_963921515.1 Calotriton arnoldi | reverse complement strand
AGGGTGGTGGTGCTTAGTGGGATCTTGTGTTAGGATGGAGGGCATTGCATTCTACCAGGTGGGTACTGTGGAGTTTGTGTGGGGGGGTGGGAGGGGAGGTGCTTGTGACTATGGTCAGTGCTGCAAGTCCCCCTTCCCACCCAGCTAGCCGGATATCCCACCATGGAACATGCTTGCATTGCAGGGAGTGTAAGTTGTCTCTCAGGATGTCAGTCAGTGGTGTCCTGCTGTTTGTTGGTGCACAGTTGCCAGCAGGGCCTTGTGCTCCCCACAGCAGTAGCCAGTGTCAGCCATCTTGTGAGTCCTTCTCCACTCCCTGTGATGTGAGCATGGTTCAGGGTGGTGTTGATGGGCCAGTTGTGAGGCTGAGCAATGTCTGTGACTACGACTCCCATCATGCTATTGCCTCCACCCCCCTTCCCAGCATGCCCATGCTTCCTTCCTTTTGACTCTGCTTCCCTGTGGGGTGGGCTGGCTGTGCTGACAGGATGGCTGGGAGTGTTGTCCTGGCAGTTGTTTGGCTAAGAGTCCCAAGAGTGTCCCTGTGCTTCACACAACATAACCCAGGGTGGTGGTGCTTTGTGGGATCTTGTGTTAGGATGGAGGGCATTGCATTCTACCAGGTGGGTACTGTGGAGTTTGTGTTGGGGGGGTGTGAGGGGAGGTGCTGGTGACTATGGTCAGTGCTGCAAGTCCCCCTTCCCACCCAGCCAGCCAGATATCCCACCATGGAACGTGCTTGCATTGCAGGGAGTGGAAGTTGTCTCTCAGGATGTCAGTCAGTGGTGTCCTGCTGTTTGTTGGTGCACAGTTGCCAGCAGGGCCTTGTGCTCCTCACAGCAGTAGCCAGTGTCAGCCATCTTGTGAGTCCTTCTCCACTCCCTGTGATGTGCGCATGGTTCATGGTGGTGTTGATGGGACAGTTGTGGGGGGCAATATGTGTGACTGCGACTCCCATGATGCTATTGGCTACACTGACTTGGCCAGCATACACAGAATTCCTTCCTTTGAGTGGTCTTCACTGTGTGTTGGTGTTGTTGTGGTGGCTACATGTGTGGATGTGTGTGTTAGTTCTATTTGTGCCACTGCCTAGCTGTAGTTGTGGTTGTGTTTGTACATGTGTTGGCACAGTTGGATGTGACTTTTTGATGGCATGTGTTGTGTTTATCTGACTGACATACACATTTTGGGATGATTCTGTTCTAGTTGCTGTGTAATTGCTATGAGTGCATGGTTTGACTCTCCCCTTGACAGTGATGTGTGTGTTTTGTGGCAGTTTATTGTGTACATTTGTTGTGTACTCACCAGGCTCTGGGATGTTCTCTAGTCCATATACGCTCACTGGCGGAAGGATGGCCCGCACCTTCTCCTCCCAGGGCCTGAGGTATATTGGCTTGGCAGGAGGGCCACTGCCGGTGTGTTGGCTGTTGATGTAGTCTATCTTCAGCAGGTCCCGTACCCTCCTGCGCACGTCATACCACCTGTTCTGGATGTCCGTCTTTGTGCGCCGACATGGTGATTGGGCGTTCACCCTGTTGATGATCCTCTCCCACATCTTGGTTTTCTGCGACATGGGGGTCTGTTGGACCAGAGTGCCAAACAGCTGTGGCTCCACCCTGAGGATCTCGTCTACCATGACTTCCAATTCACTATCTAGGAACTTGGGATTCTTCTTGGGGGCATGGTGATGGGTGGTGATGGTGGGTGATGTGTGTGTTGGTGTGCAGGTGAGGGTGTGTGGGTGTGTGTTGTGCTGGGTGTATGTGAGGTAGGTATTTGTTGGTGTGCTGCTGGTGTGTGGCTTGTGTGAGGGATGAGCTGTGGGTGTGTGGTTGCTTTCTCTTGGGTGCTGGCAGTGGAATGGCATTTGCAAAGGCTCATGGTAGTGATTTGTGTCCTTTATATAGGTGGAGTTGTGGGTGTGTCTTTGTTCTCTGTCCCCACCCCCCCAGTATTTATTGGCTTGGTAATTGCTTGTTTGGCCTTTTTTTGGTTGATTTTTCCTTTGTGCTGTTTGTGTATGTTGGAAACGTTCTTGTGACCGAGTCGGACCCTGCATTGGTCTCGTACGGTGTTTTCCGTTTCGTTCACGCTGTGTTTGTGCAGTTTTGTATGCTGCGTACGCGTCGGTCGCGGTGTATTGTGTTGCTTCGGCTCGGTTTTGTATGCGTGTCGGTCGTACGGCTTGTCCTCCGTCCGACTCGGTCGTGTTTTTCGCGCCTTGCATCGTACTTTGCGGGTTGGAGTTGGCGGGTACGATTCGGTCGGATTTGTTCCGGGTGCGTGTCGGTCGGTTGGATTCGCGTGTTTTTCCGGCCGGATTGCTATTTTCCGAGCGGCTCGGTCGGTCGGCTTGGTTTCCTGACGTGTCGGTCGGATTTATCGCGGCTTGCATCGTACTTGGCGTGTCGGGCGCCACTGGTACGTGTCGGTCGGTAATTTTTCCGGCTCCGAGTCGGTCGGTGCTTTTTCCGGCCCGAATCGGAATCGACCTCTATGTCTCTGGACTACCCTCGCTGCTTTCAGTTTAGATCTTTTGTGCGTTGGGACTAGAACTCTGGACTGACCAGCCAGTCTATGCGATACTATCAACAAATGTCACTGTATTTAAAACACGCTTGAAAGGTCATCTGGAAACTAACTATCCTGCATAATTGTCTGCTCGCTTTCATTTCACGATGTTCTGCACTGATGTTCAGAATAAACTGTGTACAGTTATTACTGCTTGTATCGGCGACATGGATAAAGGTGCTATATAAATAGAAATAAGCAATAGATACATAAATTATAAAATATACAGCCTTTGGTTTCTGGTTAACATGGCCACGGTGAAGATGTAGGTTTCCATATGATCGATGAAGTTAAAGAGGATTCTAGGTTTACTTTCAGATGGAGGGGATTTAAAAGTGTGTGAGAGAAACAGTTTGGAGTCTGATAGGACGTTTAGTTGTGCAGGCAATGAAGAATAGTATTCTATTTCAGGAGGCGAAGAAGATGAAGAATAATGAGCACCCATTGATGGAAATTAAAAAAAAAATCATATCTCTCATTGCCTTAATCTGATTATACCAATTTTGTGTTTTGTTTATTAGATTATTTGCTTTTTACTAAATTATTGTTACATATTAAATTGGTTTGGTTCAACTTAAATATATAGCACACATTTATCTGCCATGGGTACCAATTGTTAAACCCAGATTTCCTCACTGGAACAGTGTTTTGGTCTTTCAAGAATATTAGATTAGTATTATGTATTTGATTAATGTGAGAAAGTGAAATATTAATTGGAGTGGATGGTAGTCCGCCACAGGCAATATAGTCACTATCTTGTTAGGGCCAGTCAAAGGTTTCAATACTTAAACCCACGTTCAACTCCTGGTAGCTATGCAACAGAGCAGACAGGCTTAACTTAGACAGCATGTGTAAAACATTTAAAAGTAACAAACAGTTCAAAATTCATAAAGAAACACATTAAACATCAATTAAAATAAAGACATATTTAATAAGCAAATGACACCAAAATGACAAAAATCCAAAAAGGAGAACTGGACAAATACATTTTAAAATATTCAAATGAAAATAGGCCCAAAAAGTGCAAAGCCCTAATGATAATCAATGTTCACAGTAAATCGGTACCAATGCATGATTTCAGGCCAATCACAATGAAGCGTGGGTCAGATACACCAGGTAGATTGGGTGTACTGGGGACTCGAAGTAGGAAAGTTCGAAAAGGTTTCTAAGTACCAATTGGAAAAGGAACTTTGTTGTTTTTCTGAGGAAACACTCTTCTCAATGCAGGACAAACCTGGAATTCGTTCCAATGCTGTGGAACTGCTGGTCGGATACTTTTTAAGGTTGGCCCCCTTGAAGCGCTGGATCTTTGGAGTAAAAGTTTTGAAAAAGTTCCCAAACTTTTTCTTGTGCCCAAACAACCACAGAAGTACACTGCTAAGGAATCCCAGAACCTCAGTTGGAGCTCTTGGAGACTCTCTGGATGTCAGGCAGAGGGCAACAGCAAAGTCCAGGTCCATTTGCCAGTGGCAGCTGGGATTTTTTACAGGCACGCCCTCTTCAGCTTTTTATATGCTCCTGGAGCAACACACCAGCTCAGCCTTTTGGTCCCGACCTTTCTGTTCTTGGATTTTAAGTGGAGGGGCTCAACCAGGCCCTCACATGTCACAGATGCCAAGTGCCACAAGTTCAGTCCACCTGATAACCTTTTGCAAGTCCAGCAGTGTTCTAATAATGATGCCTTGAGGTGCCAGCTAGTCGGTGGGGGTGATTCTGGGGCGTCCCTAACCAATGGGGTAAAAGTCTCTAGGGGAACCTTACCCACATTTTCAATAGTTCCTGTTTGCCTTGCAGGCCAAAATGCCATGTCCCAGGACAGTTTCAGGATGGCAAATGTATTCAGCTACACTCAAATTGGGCTCTGAGAGCAAAGGGGGAGGGGGTGTGTGTGGGAGGGTCATGTAGAAATCACCATTGTCCTCCCACATCTAACACTAAAATCCAGTTTGAAGCAGACACTGTATGCCCAACAAATCCAGAGACAGAATTCTGAGAGGGCAAATAGAGGGTCCTTCAGCAACAAGTCAGGAGATACACAATAAATATCTTGGCATTCTCTCTTTCAGGCACACCCCGTGTGTTACATGTGGCTCAACAGACCTGTCAAGCAGGATTTAACACAGTGTTGTCACAGGATATCCACAGCCCCCACCCTGCATATGCTGTGAGGTTCACAGCCCATTCAGGTTATTCTTTTCTTTGATCCCTGTAGGCATTTCACACTTCTTTCACACCTCTTCCTGGGCTGAGCACAGGCTGGGAGAAGGTGAGTTAATGTAAATTTGCCCCCAAAAACATTAGGGAGGGAGAAGGTAACTTTCATAAAATTACTTTTTCTGACTTTTTGAATTGGATGTTTGATAAGTATTAAGGATAGTGGTTTGATTTTATTTTTCTGATCCCATTCCTGAAATACTGTATTAGTATTTTAATCTGTAATTTGATTTCATACATTAGACAGCTAGGCCTGCCACAGTGAAAATATATTTTAGGGCCTTGTCACTGTAGGGACATGGTAACAGAAATGTATTACATGTCCCACTTTTAAATACCATGCACCCTTCCTATTGGGCTACAAGACCTACTTTGGGATGACTTACTAATATTTAAAAGGCACATTTTTAACTGTCAAAATGGGTTATTTTAACAGGCCGCACTGCAGCAGCCAGGCTACAATGGTAGTCCTAAAGCCATGTTTTCCTTTGTCACACTAGTGGATGGAACAATAAGTGCTGCATTGCACAGGTGACATTTAACTTTGCATGTCATAGGTGTATTTCAATGCAACATGCTATGTTAAATATGCCAATTAGGGATTAGCCAATTACTACATGTTTTAGGGGGTCAGAGCACATACACTGGCCACTCCACTGGACAACAGTGCCACAGTTTGCAGTGCCTAAGAACCAGCAATAAAGTTCAGCAAAAATTGGGGTACTACGCAACAAAATGGCATTTTCTTACTTTTGAGGATAATAACACTTTTGAAATTGTATCCAATATTCATTCTTAAAAAGAATCAAAGCTAAATGTATCTTGCATGTCTTAAAACAGCCTGTTACATGTGTCAGGTGCTCTCTGTGTAGCGTCTGGTTGGCCTTCTAATACAGGCTGTATTGTTAGAAATGATTCAGCCATAATAGAACTCAGGCAGATTAGCCCAAGTGTGAAACATGTGTTGGCAAGCAAAGGCATTTTTAAAAGAAAAATTAAAGAGAAGAATTAGATTCTTCCACTATGAGTCTTTCTTTATTTCCACGCAAGTCAATGGCTTATTGATCCAGATAGTATTTTCAGGCTTAATCATATGACACTGAGTTAATCTTCTTATTACTAAGGCCATTCTCAATCAAGCCATAAGCAATATGACTACACTCCAGTACGTTATTTGGCA
The DNA here is from genome assembly GCA_963921515.1 of Calotriton arnoldi. Lineage (NCBI taxonomy): Eukaryota > Metazoa > Chordata > Amphibia > Caudata > Salamandridae > Calotriton > Calotriton arnoldi. The sequence goes on along the minus strand of CAWUFW010023828.1, from coordinate 63,125 downwards.
TCATTCAAATCACTCATGGTTTTACTTTAAGCTCATGCGCATTACTAACTTGACAGGACACAGCCTCAATTTAATATTTCTAAGTCTCACAAGAATTAAAGAACAAACAACAATAGAAATAAAGTTAACATCTCTGAAGTAAGTTAGACAAGATGAGAAACAAATAATGTGGTAAATGACATATAAATAAAGAAAAGAGGATGTAGTGATGAAAATGTATAGCAAAAATCCAACCTGTTCCACTAAAACAATGGAAAAATGAAAAACCAACGGCATCTACCTAAGGGGTCTAAGCCATGACCTAGACACTCTCTTACGACTGACTCACAATTGACAACTGGAAGGTAGATGTTGGTACTGTTGGCAAACGTTTTACCTTTCGAGGGGAAAGGTTGTAATATATAGCTGAGTTGGGCTTCACAAAGTTGATGGCATATATTGAGAGGTCGACGACAGCTTCAAACTTCATGACAAAAAGCTCATAAAGGGGAAAAAACATGAAGGATGAAGCACTGAATTTGTGTATTTTTGGACAACACTAGCAGCTTATCTAGGGACTAAAGAAAGAACATATATTTTAAGTCCCATTTGTATTAAAAGTTATTTAGTTTATTTAGCCCAAAGTTCTACAATATTTGAGACGTGCTTCCTCAGAGGAATGTCTAGAGGATGGATGGTACAGAGGGTATCCTCAAACTCCAGTTCAGGTCTACAGTTAAATGTCCAGTTTAAACTGATTCCTAAGAATTCTCTCTGACAGCACCACTTTTATTTGTCCTCTGTACCTTCTGAACTCCACAGGCATATGGAAGAAGCAGGCAATTTAAATGTCTAGCTGTAACTGGTCACCTGTTATTTCAATGCAGGTAACATCTTTCTCTATTCCAGGAACGATTTCACTCTCTAGCCACATGGGTAACATTCTATAGGAACAAGCTTTCTTCACTGTCAGGGCCTAAACCACTGTGCCAGGGTGGGTCAGCAAGAGGATAGCCCATTTCTACAGTTTCAAGTCCCAGCTATTGAAGACAAACTGCAGTCAGATTTTTTTCACTCCTCTCTCAGTCAGGCAGGAGCTCTGTGCAACAAGCAGACACAATTAATTTTCTTCACGTGTTCTAGTCAGCCTTCTGATAAGAGTAGTTTAAGCAAACTAATTAAAGGGGTAGAAACTGGAGCATCCAGATGTTCTCCTCTACTTTTGTGTAACATTATGATCCAGCTTCAGGCATAAAACTCTCCTACGTCCCTTTCATTACTAAATGTGTAATGGCAAAACTGTTCTTCCCTTGTGACCATCTCTCTTCTTCTATAAACCCCCCTCTAGGCTGGCCTTGTTACTCCTATTGAGGATCAATCAAACTCTCTACCAATAAGCCCCACCTGTTGTAATACTGTGCAGCTTTTGGCTCATAAAATCTGTTACTGACCAAGTAAGTGTTTTTCATTTCCTTGTTTTAGTTTAATCTTTATTGAAGAATAAAACAAATGAATCATAACATATGCCAATACATCAATAAGATTCTTGAACACAGTAAAATGTGTACAGTATCCAATAAAATACACAAGTAAAATTATATTTCTGAGTAGGAAAAAAGAAAAGAGAAGAAAGAAAGAGAACAACACAGGATAAATAGTACAGAGGCAATGTGAACGAGTATAATACCACATTTTCCATGGAATATGATAGGAATGTTCCATGATTATTAAACTCATAATGTCATCAATATTCGTATACAAGGTAGCTAATAATTTAATGACTTGGTGGCATTTGTGTTAGCACAGTGAGATAAATAGCTGGTAACTAGTAGCCACGATTTGTAACGTTTGGCTGCTAGCTGTAAAGAGTTCAGGTTAAATTCATGCAGTCTGTGGTTGTGGCATATCAAATTCCACCAATTCTTGATATAAATATTTCCCTTGGGCTTCCAACTGGAAGTAATTACCTATAAAGCTATTGCTAGTAAGTGATCCACAAGTTTACCTTTCATTGTATTATGAAACGATATGGGGTGCAACCCTCCTAAAACCTTACCAATGAGAAAGATGATGGCAAATTGGCAATAACATCAATCTTTTACCTGACTTGAGTCCAATAATCTAAAACTGTTGGGCACAAAAAGAACATATGTATATGCGAACCAATATAAGAATAACAGCGCCAACATGTATCTAATTTGATTAGCCTATCTTTGTACAAGTTAACTGGAGTATAAAATGGGCAATTATAGAAAAAACATAGATCGTGTTAAACTAGCAGAATGAGCAGTAGAAGGTATTTCAGCCCAAAGTTTGTCCCAGACGGAGGATGACCAAGAACAATGTAGATCAGATTCCCATAGAGCTTCATTTTTAGATTTATGTCTATCTATAATGGGAAATCAAAGTAATATATGATGGAAGTTTTAGAGGGTATAGCATTGGAAATGGGATTAGCCTGTAAAACAGGATCAACAGTATTAGAGGAAGTAAATGTCACCAGTGCTATTTAGAGGAGCTTGATAAGCTCGTTGTTTTATGCATACACACTATTCGGGAGGTTATATATGATGCACAAGACTGGAACGGTCAAGATAGAGTTTTCCGCAAACAAATGTGAAATAGTAAAAATCCATGTATTATACCAAATGGAACGTCTACTGGAATGTTCCAAAGTTGACAGATTAGAGACCAAAATGGCTTCAACAAAGAACAAGAATGTGTAGCAGATGATGGCAGCCTAAACTTAGGGGGAGTTAGACATAAAAACAACCTGCTTGTATGTAAAAACAAAGACCAACGCAAGCTAAAGAGTAAAACACAACTTGTGTTCGTTATTGACTGGATCCGATAGGTGGCACTGGATTTGTTTGATTCTGAAAGCCTTACGGTATGTGCAGAAATCTGGGAAATTAACACATCCATGTCTTTTGGACTTTCCAATTTATCCAAAGAAACTCTAAATCTCTTACCATGTCAGAGAAATCTGAAGAATATATTATCAATAGTAATAAACCATTCCTAATTATGTTAACAGGCAGCATCACAAGTACAAAATTAATAATAGGGAGAATCATCAACTTTGAAGTGTCTATGCGACTCCACCAAAACAAAAATAGAGAAGACCATTTTTGTCTGATATGACGTATCTTAATCTTAAGAACTATTTCATCTGTACTGATTTTTAGTGTCTCTCTAATAGAATTACAATACAAGATCCCCAAACATTTGACCCTGGTCCGACTCCAAGATAAAGCAGCCTCTACAAATGGCTCTGTTTTGCAATATTTATTCAAAAGTATAATCTCTGATGTATTAACATTAAGGGCCTGATTATGAATCTGGTGGTCCATGGACCGCCAGACTTGTGGAGGGCGCGGCCGTGGCGGTCTCACCACCACCCAATTACGACTAGGGCGGTTGGACCGCTACAGCCCCACCGCAGATGCCAGAAATCGCTGTTTCCTGGTGGTGTTGCTGCAGTCAGGACGCCGCAATATGCTTGTCGGGACCGCTGCGGTCCTGCCAAGCATATTACGAGTTTTTTGTTTGCCGGCGGTGTCATAGAGGTTCTTTCTCCATGAACACCGTGGTGGAGAGAAAAAAAAGGGGGCCCTGCAGGGTCCCCTGTGCCAACTCCGCACGTGGATGCACACAGGGGGCACAACATATGCCCCTCTGTGTGCATGCACCCCCAGTTCCTGCACGGCATGGACTTTATAGTCCTTGCCATGCAGTAACTGTCTTTGGCATTCCGATTGCAGTGCCCATTTTCTGAGGCACCGCCATGGGAACGCCAAAAACCAGCCCGCCAGACAGGAGGAAACTTATAATCTGGCGGGTGGTCTGACCATGGCTTTGGCTGTGCGGCCACGGGGCGGACCTGGTGATGCACTGCCAAATTCGTAATTGGGTCCTAAGTTTCTATTCCAAAAATTCTGAATAAGCCTGTAGTTCATTTAAGAAGTCTGGTATGAAAAGTTCTGGTTTAGATACAGATAAAAGAATGTCATCAGCATAAGCCATAATTCTAATGTGTTGATCCTTTACTCTAAGGCCAGAAAAAGTCTCTACTTGTCTAAGCTGAAGAAGAAATGGTTCCAAAGTTAGAATAAAAAGTAAGGGAGACAAAGGATAACCCTAAATATTAAATAATGGGATTGAATACCATTAGCTGTCACACATGATTTAGGAGAGGAGTATGAAAGAGAAATAAGTTGTGAGAAGTTGGGGCCAAAACAATGCCACTTCAATGCTTCCATTAGAAGCTGCTAATTTATCGTATGAAAGGTCTTCTCCACATCAAGAGTGAGTACCACTGTAGAGACTTTAGTGAAAATGTATAAAAAGGTGTGAGAGTTATCTGCTATGTTCCTGTTTTTGACAAAACCAGATTGTTCAAAACCAATTAATTCCATCTTAGAGCTAGGGTTTTTGCAAATATTTTGCAATCAGTGTCAATAAGAGAGATAAGTCTATATTTTTTGCAGAGAGATACATCCCTATCTTTCTTAGGAATTATATACATATCATAGTTCTGTAAATGAGCCCACCAAGTTATTCATAGTGGAAAAATGAATCATTACCCTAAATAGCATGGAAAAAAGAAGCCTAGAAAATTGTAAGTAAAATTCAACTGTGAAACCATCAGGACCTGGTGCTTTACCTTTTGGGAGTTTTTTAATTGAGAGTACAGTTCTTCAATTTTTTTAATGGATGCTCGAGAGGAAATAAATCAATAGAATCTGTATTCTTTTTATTTAGCTTAGTGAAATAAGCGCCACTAAGTTCTACAGTTGGAGTTATCTCAGGAGAGTACTATGTTTCGTAGTATTTAGCATAGTAGGCTGCAATGTCACAATCTCTGAAAAAACTTTCACCTAAATCTTTCACAACTTATTTTAGAGTTGACCTCTCCTGTCTCTATTTCAAATAATGATATCATAAGGACCCAGCTCCATTCTAACCTCCGTCGGATCTGGAATTAATCTTAAGAAGAAGCTTTCTCAGTAGTAGATTTACTAAACTGTATTTTGGCTGTCATCAATTTGGCTAAGTTGGCTTTCTTACTTTTTGAAGTGTAGTAGATATGTACTAACTTCTTGATACTAGCCAAAATGGATATGAACTCTCTTTCAGCTTTTTTTCCCTTTTGAAAGAAACATATCCAATAATAAAACCTCTAGAAGCTGCTTTAAATACATCATAAACAACATGGAAAGGTGTGTACCCTGTGTTATTGTTTTCAAAATATTCTTTGACAATATTTTCATAAGTAGTAGGTAGCAATAAAGATCTTATCTGACAATAGAGAGTTGTTAAATCTGCAATGAGATTTTCTGGTATTTTTATGCAAAATATCCGAATCTGACCAAACGTATCCATTAATTGATTACAATCACCTCCAAGTAGAAAGTTACCATGAGAATATTCTAGTATATTCTGTGATAAAGTCTTCAAGAAATATGGGTCTGGGTGAGTAGGGCTATAACCATTCATTATGCAAAGATTATAATGTATCTTAAGTTTTGTCATTGACACATCTTCCCTCAGTATCATGTTCTTGAGAAATGGAAGAAATATTTAAGTCCCTGTGAGAAAGTAAGGCAACACAATTCTTATTAGAAGTAGATGGTGAAACATACGTTTCACCAATCCACTGCCTTTTCAATTTATCAACATCAGAAAGATGGGTTTCCTGTATTGGAACTAGCTGACCTTGAAGTCTAGCAAAGTGTGAATAGACTCTTTTCCTTGTAAAAGGATTTTTTCAAACCATATACATTCCTTGGTACAATTTTAATGTTCATTACATTTAATGTAGTTAAAGAACACTTGTCTCAATAAGACATGCTAAAAGACATCCCTGAAGAAAAGAAAATAAGAATGAGTGGTTAGAGAACAAACATATAGATAAATAAATAAAGAGAAGAGAAGAGGAGTAAGGGGGAGCCCTCCCTCGACTCTACATAGACATAGATGGTAACATGGAGGAAACATATCCTCGTTTCAGCTGAAACCATAAGAACAGAAGTGGCTACACCCCAAAGGATGTGGGGGAAGCAGAACACCTACATGCCAATATGTAGACCGTGACACCAATAGAAATCACTGAAAAAGAGAAGAGAAATGACTTATTGTGCAAGAAGTATACAAAAGGAGTGCAAAGAAATACAAGGAGAAAAATAAAAAATTGATAAGTAGGTCATTAATGAGCACATAATGCTTGACAACACAACATAATGAAAATGGTATGCAAATCATTGAACTTACCAATGACACAGGATGAGTCTTGGAGGACCAGAAGACTCATGCATAAAAAATTGATGACAAAACAGGGGGATACAGGTCATCCCAGTTTGAAAAACAAGAAGAAACATAGGCAAGAATCACCATAAAATTACTTAGACAGTGGAAGGAAGAAAAATGATTGTACTGCAATAGAACATTACATAACCACATAGAGGAGAAATTTAATCATGAAGTAACGCTATTCCTCAAGTCCATATCTGCAGTTTTAAGCTGCTGAATAAAGTCTCTAAGACGATCAGGATCCTCGAATGCCATAGTCTTATCCTTGTGCGTCACCTTGAAAAAGAAAGGATACACAAGACCATACCTTGAATTCATTTATCTAGGTTACGGACGTAGAGCTAAATTTAGCTTCCTTCTTCTAGCTTCTGCAATTGAGACATCCTGCAAAAATAAACCTTATTACCTGACAATTGCAGATCACCAGTTCTTTTTGCTGCTGTTTGCAAAAAATAATGGATGATAATGAAGATTTCTGATTTTTCCTAAAGACTGCAATTTTGGTTTGTATGGATGACTGGATAATTAAAAGTGCTTGAGGGATTGCTATTGGACCGCTCACTGTTTGTTCGATGGTGGAAATTGTTTTGTATTGAGTAGACCTCTTTTCTCCAATAATTTGGACAGCAGTGTTAGTTTCAACCACAAAGAATTTAAAAGTTCTGATCTCTTGCATAATATTTTCCATTGTTAATTGTGGTGGAGATTTAGGTGCAGTCAACATCTTTTTAGCTGTTTTAACGGAAGTGGAAATATTATACTTTTATGAGAATGCTCCTAAGGCGTGAGAAGAGGCAAGACTCACACATGAAGAGCCACCACTACACTACATGTTCTCTGAAGGAAAGATGTTATCAAAATTTTTCAGATAGTTATTGTTATAGGTAGAATTTGCAAGATTAAAAGAAAGATGAGAAATGTTGGTGGTATTCCTCTGTCAGTACGTTCTGTCTATACAATCTCAGAGAAGAGCAGCAGACAATTCAGACAAATAACTGTGAACAAAAAACAATGACACTCAACTGGACTAAATAGCATGCATCTTTATAATAGCAGAATCAGATAAATCCATAATGACACCTGCCAAGGAAAGCATCAATACGAGTAAAAGACAACTGCCAGCAGTATGTTAGAATAGCAAAAGTTCTGTACTTCACTGCACAATGTCTCAGTATTTATGACAAGACGACTGCAGATGTAGCTCAGAAGCTAAATAGATTTATGAAATCCATTGCACTAATTATCAGTGCACACCAAACAGTATAAGAAGGAATTATATTTCAACAATATCACATTGATTTTCACATTTACCCCATATGAGCAGTGAAATGAGAAGTGAAGCATAGGATATAAAGAAAGCTTTATGTAAATATTATAGAGGAATAGGCTCTGACTTCTCCTCGATATCCATTTTATGTTATGGCCTCTTTATAATTAGCACACCTCAGGTACCTCAGATATTCAAGGTTGACGAGTGCACTTGAAAAATGGCAAGCATCAATAAACATGCAGTATAGATAAAAAGGATTGTTATGAGGAGACTCCTCTGTGATTTAAAAACACACACACTGGTGTGCAGGCGATCAACGCCCATTGGGCTAAAAGGTGTTTAACCACTCCCCCCCACCCCAGTCGTGTGCTGTAGCCAGGGCTGGAGCTTCATGGGTGCTTGTATCCGGGCATCAAAGAAAACATTTTTTTTCTTAAGAGATACACATTCAGCTTCTCATGCTACTGAAAAGTGTCTTCAAGTGAGGGGTCGAGGTCACCAGTGATTTATAATATGATAGTTCATGGCCCCCAGGGTGAGGGCTCTGACTGTGCAGGGCCTTGTACATTAGCATTCCTCATTCATTTAGAGGAGAGACAATGATTGCTCATTAACACTTCAGTGACCTAGGCATTATCTGCACTTGAAAGGATCTCTGCCCTGTTCCCAACCTGGCTGTATCCTCAGGCCTACCAAGTAAACAAGGCACAATTGACAAATTATATTCAGGACCTCTAAAATTATGTGGCAGAAGAGGGCCAAATTATGCAGTAGGATTTGCCCAAATTATGAGCCAAAAAATGCAAATTATGCGGCACAATGGGGCACATTTTCTAATAGTTTTACTTCACTATTTTGTCATTAATACACTTGTTAAAACTGTACAATGTCTGGGCATAGGTTGCACCTCATTAGTACCAGTTTAACACTCAAACAAAGCCATAAGCAACAGAAAGGTGACCAGTCAACCTTTACAAACGGCCTTCCATTGCGTGGCAACACGTGTTGCTGTGTTTTTAGTAGCTCTTGAACCATTAGAGCTAGAAACTATTTTAGTTTTTGGGTAAAATCTGCAGATTATGCAGTAGATGATGAATTATGTGGCAAATGCAGTAGATCCATAATTATGTGAAAAAACGCTGCAGCTGCGCAATTGCATAATTCCAGTGGCCCTGATTATATTGTATGCAATTGCATTTACATAATGCCTGTTACCCATGACAAGCGGTAGCAAGCCATTATAAATGTTAAATGGGGAGAAGTTTTTTTCTCTTTTTTTTAAATGTTGCTGCAATGATTCAGTGTCCATTAGGCAGTCCAGAATTTTTTTACCAACAGCATCCTGCATTCTTGAGGGGAGCACTTGTAGTATTGCTTCTAAAAATTCCAAATGCTGGCTGACAACTAAGAATGTGCATATTGATATTAATAAATAGGGGGTCTGGTCAGGAAGTTTGTTTCAGTGGTTATGGTGTGTGACACCAGAACTTAATAGTTTGCGCAAGGATTTTTAAAAGATGGTTCCGCAGGCAGACTCTGAGTAAAATTTTCCTTGCTGCCTGAGATGCCACACAGTTACCCTAACAGTCTGTAAACAGGCAGCAAAGGTGAGCAGCCCATCACTGTGCTCCTCTACCTCTTGTTTGCTATGTAACTCAGTTTCAGTACAGCGGGACACATGCGCCAAAGTAAGGATGTAGGTGGGGTGCAATATTTGACTGCGCCTTGTCGAGGGCTGCTAGGTCCTGACCTCTCACAGTCCACCTCACGGAACACTGTGTATGCCTGTTGCCCTGGGTGAACATTTAGTAGACTGGCAGAGTAGATCAGCATGGCACTGTGCATGAACAGCACCTGGCAATGTGCCCACCAAAGCTTTCTGCCGCAGCAGCACGGTGTACCCTAAACCGCTCTGCCCTTGCATGTTTTAACTTTTGGTCCTTTTTATCATCTCTGCGAATGGAAGTTGGTGATTGGAAAATATAGAGAAAAAGGGTAGCCAGTTCCAACGTAAAGACACAGACACATTTCAAAGGCTCATTTGAAATGCATCTTAGCTGCGCAACCTCTGGTCCTTGCTGTCCCTCAACCTGACCCACTGTTGCAATCAGCAGGTGCCCATTCTGTCTTCTACTCCCCTATGCGATCTTCAAACTGGCAACTGCAGTCCTGTGCGTTAATGCACCTTTCTTCTGAGACGCAGTCCAGGTGCCTCACCTCTTTTTAATGTCTGCCTGAAGAGGTGATTTTTAAAGCTCAAGCTTAATACCAGAGACAGGTTCACGTTTTACATAGGTAAGGGACCCCCTGAGGTTTAGTGGTGATGACATCTGTGTAAATACAGGAATCTGCCCCATTTTCTACCCCAGTATCAAAGCAATGAAGTAGCTTGAGACTACCAAATTTGGTTTTGAGAATTAAACATTCTCGTGCTGTATTTATTTTCCAAAATATAATTTATTAACCCGTTTGCTGCTGCTGTCGGCCAACAGCCGTCGCGAGCACTACCTCGGTAGTGCTGCTCACGTCCGTTGGCCGACGCGGCCCCACCCGTTTAATAGAACGTTCCGCACTGGCACGGAACGTTCGAAGCAGCAAACGGGTTAATATTGACACACGTCAAAATATTTATATCGTGCTTTGAACATCCATATCAATACAATGCTAGACATAAATTTTCTGTCTGAAATTTCTCACAATCATGGTTACCCAGCGGGCTGGACCATCAAGCACTATCCCCATGAAATTGTGATTTGATCCCCACCTAGATTTCCACTAGGGCCCATACTTAGTACTTGTCAATGGAAACTCCGCCACTCCCTCATACCAGGGGAGCCTCCTTCGGCCAACCAGTAGGTTAGACCCTAAACAATACCAGGACAACCCAAAACTGGACCCTCCTGTCACCCTTTGGAAGATGGACCTGGGTAAGTCAGCCATGTCCGGGTCCCCTGGCACTAGTAGCGTCTCCCAAATCACTGCAAGGTCCTGTTAAAGAGGTACTCATGGATAGCCAAAATATAGTTGCTGTAGCACCCAAACCCCAGCCTCTTGCTGCTTCACTACCCCTCCATCAGGGCATAAATCCCCCAAAAAGAAGTGGGGAGACTGACCAAGTTAGTCAAGGTGCAAGTGACATCATGGTGCATAACAACACGGCACGTGACATCATGGTGTGTGACATCACAGGAAGTGACATCACAGGAAGTGACATCACGACCCCTTGACCTCACATGAAGTAACATCACAAGAAGTGACATCAGATCGTAACACCTCACACATTTCTTTAGCAGGTCTATCATGAGTACATTTGAGTGCAAAACAAAATTAATAAACGAGATTTTCCGGCGGGGTTGTACCAAAAAGTGATGCAACCCCAATGCAAAATCTGGATTGCAACCTATACATTTATCTTTATGAAACACTGCTACAAAGAAATTGGCAACAAAGAAAAATGTGGCGGTAAATCTGTTCTGCTTAATTGGTTGCAAAATTTGCATTTTAAAATATCGTCTGTGGTTATGGCACCTACTGCAGAGATCTTTGTGTTAGAGGTGGGTGAGCCACTGAAAGGTCGAACCAGGCTCAAGCCTGAATCTTGGCTCTGGCTTAGCTTGAAGTCCTGTTGGAACCTCAAGCCCATAACGAGCCGAACTTCCATGTGGCTTCTGCTTGCCACCCCGACTCCATCACTCCTCCCAGGATGTGGCGTTGCGGCAAGAGCCGCCAACTTTGGGGATGAGAAACCAGGTTCCAGTCTCCGCATTGCTCTACATCCAATGTGTCTAGGCATATCACTTGATCTCTCCCTGCCTATAAATAAAGAATAGGACCTTGCGTAATGCAATTGGTCCTCACATAAAGCACTTCAGTAGAGCAGGGTCGGGTTCACACTATATAAAAACTACAGAAACATGTGCAAAGAGGTAAAAACTAAGTGTGGCCATGAGGAAAGACAAATATATACCCATCTACTGGCTGATTTGTACAAAGTCAAACCAGAAAACCTGGCTAAATCGCGGCTTCCCTGCTTAAATTGTGTGATCATGGGCACATATTTATTTCATCAAAACTCCTTTTTCTTCATTATGGGGTATGAAAGCCCTTTCATAAATGCGACTTCGGAATACCAGTTGTACAAAAACCTATTGTATTTAATTTATTAACTAAAATGTTGTTCTAAAATAATCAGGGCCACGTACAGGGTTTACATTAACTTTTAGTAAGTGCTTCTAGTGCAGTGCCATAATGTGCCGTATTACAGTCAAAGCTCCCACATGTTAATATTTTTTCATTTTGAATAGACTGTATCATATTTTAAGTGATGTTTGTTGTGAGATTTACATAGTAAACATTTGCAGGGCTCTGCTCATGCACTTACTCCACGAGCCGAGCCAGACCCTTAGCCCAGCTCTGGCTCGGCTCTCCCTGTTTCATTGCGTGCTCACCCACCTCTACTTTATGTGCCCAGTAAATCTCAGGGAATAATAATAACACAAAGATAACTCCGGAGGTTATCGCATTTGCTGGCGAGATCTGTATTTTGTCTAGTCCCAGTTTTGAATCAAAGTAGCATAGAGGGCTAATGTGTCTCTTATAAAGCACATCATGTAACAGGCAGATGGCAGATTTTTATTTTACGTAGATAGATAAGTGAGATTCTGCTTTTAACACAGAGATCCTTTTGTTGTTTGCAGTTCATAAATCCATCTAATATAGCTTAGTGAGCTATGAAGGACATGCAAGTCCTACACCTTATAACCCTCACTGTCTTATGTAACACATCCTGTACATTGATTTGTACAGTTGCATGATGTATCGTCAATGTATTGTGTATGTGTGATGTACAGCCCTCTGACACACTGCATTGGGATGAGTAACACTATAAAAGAAATAAAACAAAATAGTGGTATTTAAATTGTCATTTGTGTAAATACTGGGACATACCAACACATTTGACATTCTTGCAGTGCATGCATATCTCTTATATACAAGGAATCCACAAAGTTAAAACCATGCCTCTCTTAAGTACCTTTGAAGTTATGTTATGTTATGTTATGTTAACACCACTTTTATAGCGCACAACTCACCCGGGGGCATCTTGGCGCTTGTGTTGAGACATACCATGAGGGATTGCCTGGAGTCCTAAAACAAAAAGGCTTTAAGTTTTTTTCTGAAGGAGCCATAGAAAGGGGACTCACGAAGAGCCTGGGGTAACTTGTTCCAGTATTTAGGAGCAAGGTAGGAGAAAGCTTTCCCCCCCGTACGCTTAAGGCGTATTCGGGGCACCTGTAAGAGGCCGAGTGAACTAGATCTAAGAGTTCGGCTGGGAACATATTTTAATAGTTTCCTCTGCAAGTACCTAGGCCCTTTGCCTCCAAGAGCATTATACGTGAGGCAGCATATTTTAAAAACGGATCGCTTCTTTACTGGTAACCAATGTAGTTCTCTCAGCAGCGGCTCAGACGAAGAGCCCGAGGGGCGATTCAAAATTAGCCTTGCAGCCGTGTTCTGAATCACTTGCAATTTTGCTAGCGAGGACTCATCCGCCTCTGCCAGTAGGGCATTTCCATAATCCATTTTGCCAATCACCATAGCTTGAACAAGAGTTTTTCGAGAATTCATAGGTAGGTAAGGAAAGATCCTACGCAGAAGGCGCAGGGCATAATAACAGGAACTAACGGTGGCATTTATATGATCCTTCATTGTTAGTGATTGATCCAGTTTTATCCCAAGATTTTTCACAGTTTTTCTGGGAACGGGGACCTCTCCCAATTTGGTGGGCCACCAGTCATCCGCCCAAATGGATGAGGCTTTCCCCATTAACATAATCTCAGTCTTACCGGGGTTTAGTTGGAGGCAATTATCCGTCATCCAGCTAGATATTGCAAGCATTCCTGTAGCAAAGCGAGTTTTCTCCGCTCAGGGTTAGGGCCAATTTTAAACATAAGCTGAGTATCATCAGCATATGATATTATCTCAAATCCAAACTGTTCAACTATTTTTGCCAATGGGGCCATATAAACGTTGAACAGTGTGGGACTCAGACAAGACCCCTGAGGGACCCCCTTATCCAAATGCATTTTTTCTGATCGATAAGGGCCCAGAATGATGGTTTGGTATCTGTCGGATAAAAACTGTTTCAGCCATTTTAAGGCTGTACCCTGGATTCCACAGGCCAGGAGTCGATCCACGAGCTTTGAATGCGAGATGGTATCAAACGCCGCAGACAAGTCTAATAGGATCAGAACTATTGATCCTCCAGAATCCACTTCCATTCTTAGGGAATCAGTCACGGCCAGAAGAGCAGTCTCCGTACTGAAACCTGATCGAAACCCTGATTGTGAGGGGTCCAGAATATTATTAGATTCTAAGTAGCATCCTAACTGCTTATTTATTAGACTTTCCAATTGCTTACCCAACAGGGGAAGCAGAGAGATAGGGCGATAGTTACTAAGGGTCTGCGGATCTGCCGCCGGTTTCTTCAATATTGGCCGTACAAATGCTTCCTTCCAGGCCCTGGGGAAACATCCCGATTGTATCGAGCAGTTGTAAATTCGTAGAATCTCAGGTGCACAACAGGGGGCCAGCAAAGCCATAGTCTTAGGCCGACAGAGGTCCTCTGGTGACCCCGATTTAGCAGAAGCCAAAGAGTGGAGGACCTCCTCTAATGTAATCAGTTCAAAACATTTAAGGGTGCTGGATACTTCTGCTTCTAGCTCCTCTTCCCTATGATCTTGCTCTGGTTTTATTTGAGAGGTGGTAGGGAAATTTTCATAGATTTTTCTAATCTTCTCCTCAAAGTGGACAGCTATTGAGTTACAAAGTTCTTGAGATTCCGTTGGGACTTGGCTGCACACTTGTGGAGACACAAACTCCTTTACTATAGAGAAGAGAGTTTTAGATGAGTTGCTAGCATGTTCAATTTGATTTGAGATAAAAAGCTGTCTAGCAGTTTTTATACTCTGATGATAGCTAGTCAGAGCTTGTTTGAATCGTAGTCTATCTTGGGGGTCTTTGCTACTCCGCCAGATTCTCTCTAAAGTTTTACACTTTGATTTCCCACTTTTTAAGTCTGGTGTATACCATGGGGCAGACGGGCGTCTCTGTAGAGTGCCATAATTTCTTTTGGAATTACTTCATCTAGTGCACTCAGAAAAGCGGAGTTGAACCTCTCCAGCAGTCTAGATACATCCAGATTTTTCTCAGCTAATTTATATTGGAAAGCCTCACTAAAATTTTCTGTGGTTAGGTTGTGCCAGGGTCTACGCACCTCTTTTTTCCGGCCAGGGTGTGCAGCTGCATCATCCTTACTCTTTTGTTGAATTGTAAACAAGATTAAAAAATGATCAGTCCACAATTGGGGGCTAGGGGGATTGCAGGCAAGGAGGTCAATGTTGGAAAAAATTAAGTCGAGAGTATGTCCGGCCCGGTGCGTTGGACCTTTAACTCTTTGAGTAAGGCCCAACAGGCCTAAATTATCTAAGAGTTTATTTACTCCTAAACTATTTTGGTCCTCTTCATGAAAGTTAAAATCCCCTAATAGGAGAAATTTTTTTGATGCAAGGATATGTGTCGCTATTAGTTCAGCCAGCTGATCACTAAAATTGGCCTTGTAGCCTGGGGGACGATATATCAGTGCTCCATACCAGCTGTCTGTTGGAGATATAATAATCTTAAAAATACCCAATTCCATATCCTCGTTACTAACGGTCAACACCCAGCTAACGTTAAGGAAATTTCTAAAAGCAATGGCAATACCACCGCCCGATTTTCCTAGTCTGTCCAAATGTAAAAATTTGTAGCTATCTGGAATGGCTAAATTTACCAAAGGATGGTTCGTAGAATTCAGCCACGTTTCTGTAAAAAAGCAGATATCAGGAGAATGAGTAGTGATCATGTCCCATATTTCAATGGGATGCTTAGCTAAAGATCTTACAGTGCATAGAATCGCCGTTAAACCTGGTATTTCAGGGGCTATGCTCGTAGCCAATGCATCTGGGCGTGAGACTGGGACACGTATGCTGGGCAAATCCAGGTCCCCCTGAAAGTGGCAGTGCCGACAAGCTACCACACCCTCTAACCCGGTTGGGAACCTCCAGGGGCAGCATACGGCCATCACATGATTCACTTCGTCTTGAGATCTTATCCGGTGTAATGATTCAGCGGAATAAGACAGACGATTTTTATTTGAGCCGTTTACCTCCTTCCGGCCAGCGTGCCAAGGCTCTGGGCTCGGTCGTGCGCGGACGGGCGCAGACGGGCTTGCCTTAGGCGCGCCCGCTGCGCGCGTCCGCTGCGCGGTCGCGTTTGTGCGGGCATTTATGATGACAGAAAAGTAAACTAAAACGCTAACCCGGAGCCCCCCACCGAAAATGGCGGCTTACTTCACTAACGGACTCCGAGTAACAGGTGAGCAATAATGGCAGAAGTGATAACAAGCTATGTGCCTTTGTTTCCCCTCCACTGCAGTTGCATCTAGGTGTGAGGCTCCAGATAGCTCTCAGCCACGGTACTCAGACAGAAGGAGGCCTGATGGTCCCTTAAATTTGAACTTTGTTTTGGGCCCATCTGGAATTTAAAATAACAATGTTCCTTCACTGCAGACAATGTGAAGGTGCTGCTAAATTTGTCCTGGTGTCTTTAAATTACACAGGGACCACTTCAGCATATTTTAGTGGGGCCCAGCTTCTTGGCAGGGTGGATGGTGTCCACCCTGTAAAAATAGTGGATGGACTCCGTCTAACTGTCTGTACCGCTGTCTTGTGCCTTGCCCGCCGTGGGATAATAATTAGAGCCAAATGTAGACTTCACCTGACTTTATAGAGGTTGTGTGTTTGCAGACTTTGACGCCTGCTCTCTGGCTCCTGACAAAAGTTTGAATTTTTGCACTCAATGGCAAGAACTGCCATTGGGCACCACCTCCCTCCTCCCACTGCCTCCTGTCTAAATGCTGGTAGCCCCAACATGGAGCCCCCTTTATTAATGTTAGTTGTTTATCTTTTGCCTTTCTGCACATTGGTATGTTGGTCAAAGTGGGCGTGCTGCTGTCACTCTCATTTCAGTGGCATTCTGATAGTATGTGTGTAGTCACACTCACTTACTTAGGATGCTGTTAGAGATACTTCTTAAGCTGTCACATTGAGAATTACTGTTACCACAACTCCTACGTTTGCCATATTCTTCAGCCTTGCTGCTGCCACTGAGTCTTGCTTTCAGTGCCTGCAGTTCCTAATGCTGTCATGCCCTGCAACTCGAGCTCTTATGACTCCAAGTGAGTGCTGCTGCTATCATATACTGTCAATTCCTGCTGCTGTCACTCTGATTACTGCTGTCAACAGATATAACTCATGCCATTGCCCTGCTTCTTCAGGCCATCATGCACAATGCTGTCATCCACTGGTGATCTAGATGTCAGTCCTTCGGCTACCTCCTCTCCAGGCTTGGTTGCAGCAGGCAAACCGCAAATTTACTGGATGGATTTGTGAGGCATAAAGCCTATGAGAGCAGGTCAACTTCTGGATACAAGAGGAGAGAATTCCTTCCACAGCCTCAAGCTTCAATCATTGTTCAATCAGCAGACAAAAGGTCAAAGGAATAAACTTTCTCGTAGACTGCTAACTACTGCTTCCATATTCCTGCAAGAGATCATCGGGTATCTGCTCAAGTGGAGCAACATGAGCTCCTCACTAGCTGGGGTGCAGGTGTTCTCTGCAGGTGTTCTCCACCAGCTGGAGCTACAGCATCCCAGTTTCAGGGAGGCAGCAGGTCCATGGGCATGCTTACACCTTCCCACATGCATGCTCTATACCCAGGTCTCCGTTTGGTTATCCTCAGATCTTTCAATCTAATCCTGCAGCAGTGTCATGTGCTGTTGATGTTCACCACAATAAGATGTATTAAATTTTTTCCACAGCTTCAGCTCCTTCAAAAACATGGCCAACATTATTTACCCTAATGAATTTCTGGTGTGGCAGGTGCACATTTAAATTTTGGTATCTTTAGCTAACCCTCTTGAATTCATAGTAAAAGAAAATGTGATTGAGTACAAGTGTGACCTAGGCATGTGTTTGCATTTTTTAAAGATATTTAACCTGCAGCTCAAAACAGTAACTGGCTTTATAGTTGTAATTTGCAATCTTGGTGCTTTCATATCACAGCAGTGCATAGCCATTTCAAGAATGGATTGCAGGGCCAAAAACTGAAGAAAGATTTATCAACACTTGTATATTATTTTAAATGACAGAACATACCACAGCAAAAAAGATACTCATCATCTGGACCATTATCTCTGTCCCACCCTGATAGGTACAATGGAGAAGCATCGCTATCAATAAACCATTACATCATTGCTAAATACGTAAATATTAATGTTATATATCATGTTACACCATAACCCATAGTACATATGCACATAGACAAACCTGAACCTTAAACGAGAGATAATGTAATCAAGATACACCCCCTGTATAATAACTAGATACCACAATAATTTACATTTGGTCTATTCACTAGACAGCATGGGGAACACAGCATAATGCCTAAGGGAAAATATCAAAAAATAATGTCTGTACACAAGGATTGGTGAAGGTGAACTTTTGATGCATTTTCAACCCAACCTTTTTTTGAATGTTTTTATTTACATCTAAGGAAGATGATCTAGTGTAGTGACTAAGTCAACCTGGAGACCTGGTTTTGAGTCCATAGTGGCAATTCACTGGAAATTGTGCCGTTCTGGACAAATCACTGAGGGCTTGGTTTAGATCTTGGCGAGACTCCCATCGTCCCTCCATAGTGGAGTATACAAGTACTCCACCAAACTGGCTGTATCCCGCCTGCCGTAATTAGATGTGTGCTGGCTGATACTCTGTCTGCATCAATAGACTGTTTCCCGTCGCGTAAGCGGCCCACCATCGTTGAGGTGAAGGACTCCTCTGCTGGCTAAAAGTACTCAGTTGCCGTCAAGTCGGCGGGTTTGCGCTAAGCCTATTAAGTGGTGTTTTTATCTCATTTCCTTCGATTCCACCAACTGAAAGTAGCAGGTATCCCTGCCACAGTTTCCTTGATGGAAAGGCACATCGTGATTGGCCCGGCGGTAATCTTGGCTGAACTCCTGCAGACAGCCGCTTCTTCCTACGATTCCATCAACACGGGTCAAAATTCCTAGAGGAGCCAGTGGCACTCGGGCGATCTTTCGTCCATGGACCCGCTAACATCTAAATAGAGCGGTGGGACTGCCAAGTAGGCGGCCAGTGAAGCCGTCGAAAAAGTGACGGCGGGACCAGATCTGCCAAGATCTAAATCAGGTCGTTAATCTGTTATAATGGTGAAATTGTGTGTAATTGGATAATTCAAAGATTTAAACTCTCACTTGATGTATTCAGTCTCACTTCCCAAAATGCACAATGCTCCGGTACTCCCCAGCTAAGAAGTCTGTGCTATATAAATATAAACACATAACGTGTGTTTGTAAAGTACACGTTCACCCAAGGGTATCTTGGCACTAAATAACAGATGTTTATCGAAGGATAAAATGCAGGCTGGGATTTGAACTTGTGACCATGAGGTCATACATAGGCCACTTCAGGGGACGCATTAGTCCACTAAGACACCATACCTAGCTGCACGCAAAACATACATGTTTTACATTGCTTAGTTATTCTGCTTATTCCACAGTTTAAATGCCCATTCCTTTCGAGCTCTTTCTGAACCCGCTCATTTTATGACATTCCGATGGAAGCCCCATTTAATTTTCTTTATCTCCGTACACATTCCATACCTTCAAAAAAAAGTTCCTAAAAGTTTACTTCTCGATGTCTGTGGGTGCATATTCTTGTTTATTAGGAGATCCGCCAAACAAATGTTCTTGTTTCATGGAAAATGTTGCTTGTTATGTGCCTTACGTTGCTTTTAGTATGAAAAGACACCTTTCAATAAGGCCTCAGTGCTTTCTTTTCTATGTGTTAGATATGCACTCAAGCACAAGACTCTCTATGTACCAGACATCTTGCTGACAGGTCTGGTGGAACTCTCGAAGTTCCAGCATTGCTTAGTGTCTGAGTGGAAATTATTGGCAAAACCGGTAGATCTGGCATTAATTTGCTGAAGCATGAAAATACAGACATGCATCAGCGACTGTTACATGGAAAAATGTGCAAGGGGTGGATTAGAGCTAAATGAGTCACTGTCTGTGCGCTTTGGAAGTTTACTTTGGACTCATTGTCCTAAGTGTTTTTTATATGTTTTATTTTTGCGAATGTGTATATTGGTTAGTTATGGGCGCTGACAGTCAGATGATATGGAGTAAAAACGGATTTTCTCAGAATCGAGTGGCTTTAACGTACAGTGAATTCCTACTCTGAGTTTCCAGTAGGCCACTATACAGAGGTTTGCATGAATGAAGAGTCCCAGGAGCACAAAAGGGCCTGCGGGCCTGGTTTTGACAGTCTGTGAAGCCGAACTGTCTATTGAATACGGAGAACGCAGTCATGGAACAACGCCTCTTATATAGCACTTGAATGCCATTCTCAACACCTCCAGCATTACAACCTTCCCTGTGTATACCTGCAACCCAGATTGCTTTTTTGGTTAAGTAATGAGTTAGAATTTCAAAATTTGTGCTGGTAGCATCCACCATTTGCGTTGTGTGGAATATACATTATTTTTCTTAACATTTCCTAATGAAAAGACATTTGCGTACAATGTTCCTTTTTGTAGCTGTGGCGTCCACTCATTCAGTTTATGGGAGCAGTTAAATAATGTCTTACAGGAAATGTGGATACACCTGTTCTCATTGTTTGTATTATTTTAGTTTTATGGCTCATACAGTTGTAGACATGTTTTACTTGCAGTGAAGTAAATCTAACTTGTGATTTATGTTTTTCAGCCAACCAAGCACACCCCAAGCACTGCATACAGGGCTACCTTTTTCCTATGCCGATAGCCTCTGGACCGGTCCCGCATCCTTCATACGACGCAACAGCAGGTGGGCTCCTAATGTAAACCCTATTCATTTTATGTTTAATAAGCTTTATTAGCAACAAGATTGCAAAGAATAAAATACAATCATTACATGTGAAATACCAATTGGTGAGGCTCATAACAATATTCATTTTAGATTTTACAATTTATCGGGCAGAGTATCAGCAGTTTTGGGGCTCAGCGAATCTTGGGGCATATTATCAAGAACGGCGTTAAAATTATCGCCGGTTTAGCGGCAGAAAACTGCCGCTAAAGCGGCGATAATGGGCTTGATAATATGCCCTGGAGAATTCCAATAGAAGCCCATGTTGACACCAGAACATGGGCTTCTATTGGAATTCTCAAGGGCATATTATCAAGCCCATTATCGCCGCTTTAGCGGCAGTTTTCTGCCGCTAAACCGGCGATAATTTTAACGCCGTTTCTTGATAATATGCCCCAAAGAGAATAGAGTAAATTCACTTTTGTTCAGGCTCTGTTTTAGACATCTAATCAGTCACAATCAAGTCCAGGCTGTAAGAAAAAGTTTGCACCGGTTCTGTGGGCAGTCAGAAAGGATAAAAAAAAATGTTTATGTGTTAATTTTTCTTCAGTTTTTATTTTTCTGACAACATAAACACTTTAGGGAGACTTAAAGTGACTTATCGTATGATGGACAATAAATAGCGAGACTCAATGCACATTCAGAAGATTCAAGGCAGCGCTCACCAATCTAATGAACCATAGACAGCATACGCAATTGCTCCATCTTTAATTTGTTAATCAGACGGGGTATACAAATGACCTATGTAAGACTGTAAATCACTTCAAATTTATCTCACTGCGCCAAACTGCTGTCATAAAGGCATTTATCTGCTCACATAAAAAACAAGATGATGAAGGAATACTTGTGTTAATCCGAGAAACTGACAATCGCTCAGACATTATTCTAGTCTTTCATTTTTCACCTGCTATGCCACTCTAGATAGTGACCTGGCAAATGCAAATCAATTCTGCTCCAGTAGGAACAGTCCTACCTGAACTATCACAAAAGGCCCCCTGCAGACAGAAAAACAAGCAACCCCAGACCAGTTTCAGCTTATTTAGAACTCATCAGTAAGGAGTCTTTTTTGCAAAGTGAGCATAAACCCACGTATACTGCAACACACAAGGTGCAGGAAGGAATTATTGAATTCATCTCAGGCACTGGTGATTACTCCAGCCACATTCAAGCATGTTTTTCACCCACTATGCCACTCTAGACTGAGACCTCCCACAAAGGCCACCCTTGCGCAAATCAGTCTTCGTCCTGCTCAAAAATGAACAGTTGAGCTCACATTACCTCTTATCTCCAGACAGGAACACAAGAAAGCCCATGCCCTTATCTACCCACAAGCGGGCAATTGACAATGTTGCAAGTGTCATTACCATGCAAACTACTTCTGGTTCCTCTGGTCCCTCTCCTCAAGCAGACCTAACATGACCTAACATGACAGTCAAGCACAAAGCTCGTTTTCATGCCACACTATCGTCTTTAGACTCCAGAATCTATGAAGTCTATGCCTTTAATAAAAACCTATGCACAGGACTGTCGTTTCGAGGGCAGTTTGAGGTAGAGCACAACTTCAAAATGTCCAGCTTTTTAAGACCTGTGATATAAAAAAAAATACAGTCTTGCAATGCTGTAATTTTAAAATTAACAAGAATCAGCATTTTACTTTTCATACTTAAAGGTGGTTTGATATATTCTGAATTGATAGTAATACCAAGTGGCAGCCCACATTCTTGGCTTTCCATTAGCTGTGATACGTGAAATAATGAAGTCTCCATGAATGTATGGAAGGTGCCGACAGATTGATGCCATTTCTCAGCACTGATATTTTCTCTGACAGTAGTCCACTTATGCGTAAATACTTAAGAAGGCAAATCCTTCATGCAGACATTTCTCTTCCATCTGCTCAAGTAAATTCACCTCCTTCTCCTTAGACACATGACACAAACAGTTCCGTCCTTTTGTTGCTTGCATTTTAAAGTATTCATAATGGAATACTTCAGAAAACGCAAGATATTGCACAGTTGTGCATGCCACTCGTTTCTATGGATTTTAATTATATCTAAATTCTTATCTGAACATAATAAGCATTGCTCCCAAAGCGAAATATGACACTTTGTAAAAAAATTCCAATGTTTGGGTTGCATCTTGTTACATACTGTCAATTACAATGATAGAATAGTACATACAAGTATAGCACTTCAGCTATCTGATACCCTTATCTGACAAATATTAGTATGAAGATGTCCTAGAGACATCATCATGGCTTTAACTAGCCTGGAGACAGTCTTGTAGACCATATGAAGCGACTGAATAGGGAGCAGATCTTTCCAAACAGAGAGTCTAGGCACATGAACTATAAGTGTCCTGGAAAACTATAGAAAACTTGGTAGAACCATCATCTTAATGATCATACTTTTCCCTATCAGCACTAGAGGTAAATGATGCCATCTTTTCCGATCTATTATAATATTGTTAAGGCTCTCCTCAAAATGTCTTTAAGTATCCTTCCTGCGTTATTGAAAAGGCCTAGCTCTAACAGAGTTTACTAATTGACAGCACTGAATTAACATACAGGACGTTGTTTGGTGTCCAGCTCATAAGCGGCCTGGTTTTCCGCACCCCTTAATTACCAGATCCCGGATGTAGGTAATTCCAGAGTTGGGGAAATACCAGTCCATTTTCCAGGCCACTCACAGTGAGGGCCATATTCTAGTGTGTTAGACCTGGTACCATTGGCGTGAGTCTCCCTTCCATTTTTTCACTGATTGCCTCCTCTGTTTTTGATATATGTTGCTGGTTTAGATGCTTTGGGCACTGTGCCACTGCTATTCAGTGCCACAGTGCAAGTGCTCCCTATGGTAAATTGATGTATTGATTAGTGACTCCATGATTGGATTATTTGATTTACCTGTCAGACCCTAGTATAGTGCACCCTATGTGCCCAGGGCCTGTAATCAAATACTGCTAGTGGGCTTGCAGCACTGATTGTGCCACCCACAGAAGCAGCTTGTAAAGTGTGTCTCAGGCCTGCCATTGCAGAGCCTATGTGCAGTCTGTGACTGCCATGTTGACTTGGCAAGTGCACCCACTTGCCAGGCCCTAAACCTTCCCTTTTCTGCATATCAGACACCCCTAAGGTAGGCCCTAGGGCAGGGTGCATTGTATGTAAAAGGTAGGTCATGCCCTGATGTGTGTGGCATGACCTGATAGTGAATTACAGCCTATTTCGTTTTTCACTATTGCAAGGCTACCTGTCCCCATAGGCCAGAATGGGCAGTTTGATTATAACATCTTATAATCCTAACTGACCCAAGGAACATGGTAGAAATTCGAATTTAGTATGCCTGAACTCAGAATGATAAAATACATCTTTTAGTGAAGTTGGTTTTAACATTCTGTGTTTGAAAATACCACGTTTAGAAAGTAGGTATTTTCTTGCCTAACCATCCAGCCTGCCTCTGCTAGCTTGTGTATTGTATGCCTGGTTTTGTGAGTGACAGGGGCTGGGGGACTCCAGGAGACAGGGTGAGCCAGCACTAGGCTGAATAGACCTATCTGCATGAGGAGTGGTGGGAGGAGTAGCACCTGGGCCTGAATAGGGCTGTGCCTGCCTTCCACAATGCTGGCTCCACCTCCTGTAGTGCGTCTGATGTCCCTGTCCCACACTGACAAAGGAAGAAGGTGGACACTGGCAGAATGCACCCAGAACTGGTTTGGACTGGGTACAGGACAGCCTTCAGAGGACAAAGGATTTGCTAGTATAAATATTGGGGCCCTGACCCCAAGACTTTAGATCACTTCTGGACCAACAAGACGAACCTTTGCCAAGGAGAAGAACCAAGGAAGCTGCAGGAGTTTTGGACTGCCCCTCTGCCAGTGTGCTGTTTGCTGGGTTGGCCTGCAGTGGTCTTCATTGCCAAGGAAAGGAGAAGGAACTTTCAAAGAACTTTCATCATCTTGCAGAATATTTCTCCAAGGGCTTGAACTAGAGCTTGCCTCCTGCTGAAGTCTCAGGGCTACAAGACTTCACCACCAGCTCCCTCCTGAATTCCCTTGCTGGGGATTCTGTCTGCAGAAGCCTGCGTGTTGCTGGGAGCTGGAAGCGCGACTCAACGAGAAGAAGCGTGTTGCAGCTCTTGCCGTCGCATCGCCAGAGAAGCGTGTCGCCGCCGCAGAGGCCTCCGCCGCATCACCAGAGAAGCGTGTCTTCATCGCAGCTGCCTGCCGTCGCATCACCAGAGAAGCGTGTCGCCGTCGTAACTGCCTGCCGTCGCATCACCGCGGAAGCGTGTCGCCACCGCAAGGGTCGCCGTCGCATCACCGGAGAAGCGTGTCGCCGTCGCAGCTGCCTGCCGTCGCATCACCGGAGAAGCGTATTGCAGGGCCTGTCACGGCTCCAAAGGTACAGAGTTCGCCGCACGGCCGTCGGGCGTGCACGCATCATCTTCACATCGTCGCATCGCATCAAGGGCGCACTCCCATCGCATCGCACCGCATCGAGGCGCCTGCTCGCCACATCGTCCTCCCTGCGGACCCTTTGTTTGTTTTGCGTTACGCATCCAAGGTACTTTTGTGAGAAACGTGTCGCATTTATCATCATCTTGAACTAAGTTACTTCTACCATCTTTAAGTCTATTTTGTGTACAGTAATGTGGATTTTTGTCGTTTATGGTCTTGTGTTAAGTCTATATAAAGAATACTTATTTTTATAAAACCTGTGTGGTGTCCATCTGTAGTGTTTTCACTATATTACTGTATGTGTTCACAAATGCTTAACACACTGCCTCTGAGATAAGCCTGTCTACTCGTGCCAAGCTACCAAGGGGGTGAGCAGGGGTTATCCAGTAGTGTAATCCCCTTTCCCTGACTTAGAAGCAAGGGTCCCTATTTGGACAAAGGTGTATACCATTGCCAACTAGAGACCCCCATTTCTAACATAGTGTTTGCTGGAAAACATACAATTTTAAGCCAAGCTATAAATTAATATTCCTCCCCCAACCATTTTGTTATTAGTGCCCTCTAGGAGACACAGATGAGTAAAATAATCATAGGGTCCTTTTTATCTACTTCTGACTTGCCAAGGAAAATCACCACTGTTGGTTTGACTATACATTTATCTTGAACAAATTCATGCTGAAAAGGGGTGCAACATCCTCTGTATCACACCATCCTTGCTCCATTAGGATTCCTTCTTACTTTTTTCCCTGGCACATGGAGGTCCCATCTCCAATTCTATACATGACCTTGACCCCCAGGATCACTCATCCAGATCTGCCAGTAAGCAATTCACATGTTATGTTATGTTAATCTGTACCTAATATAGTGCATACGCCTCGCCCCCAAAGGGGCATCTCGTGCTGTGGCAGAAGTCAGATGTAAAATGCGACAGATCAAAATAACCAAGTTTTGAGATGTTTTGAAGCCTGTGAAATCAGTGCATAATCAGATGTACAGGGGCCACCTATTCCAATGATAGGGGGCAAGATACGCGAAGGCCCGGCTGCCATATTTTAATGTAGAATATAGCGTGGACATGGTAGGAGTTTATTTTTTTATCTTAAATTTCTGTCTGGACAATAGAAGGTGAGTTTCGCTTGTCAGAACCTAGGGCCTTTGCTTATCAGGGATTTTTGTGTCAAGCGGAGCAGTTTGAATAGTGCTCTTTTCCTGATAGCGAACCAGTGAAGAGCTCTTAGCGAAGGGACCAACGGTGTGCCTGGTGGCAGTTTGTTAACCAGACAGGCAGCAGTGTACTGTACTACCTGCATTTTGGAGAGACGAGATTTGTTGGATGCTAGTAGTAGAGCATATCCATAGTCAAGGCGACTGAATATTAATGCTTGAGTGAGGGTCTTCTTTGAACTCAATGAAAGCCACTGAAAAGTTCTCCCAAGGAAGCGCATACTTCCGTAATAGGTAAGACCTCATCTGTCATATATAGGTCTTCATCCAAAAGGACGTCTAGGTTTCTAGCTGTTTTGCTAGGGCAAGGTGCTGTTCCTAGCTCAGGGTACCACCAAACATTGGACCAGTATAGTTGAGCTTTGCCAAACCGGAGGATCTCTGTTTTGTCTCCATTTAACTGAAGACAGTTAAAGGACATCCAAGTGGCGATTTTCCTCATGCAGGCGGTTAATCTAACTGGGGTGGCGAAGTGAGATAAAGAAGGATGATGGATTCAACCCAGATCTGTGACTGGGGGTGAGGGTCTGAACTGTTTCAGCGCTTCATCCATCATCTCCCTGTGTTTGCTTTGTTTGCTCTAAGTTGGCAGGGTATGCCCAGACGCGGGACCCTTGCTCAATTTGCCCTCGGATTCAAGCTAGCCTGGCTGATGAGAAGTGTTACCCCAAAACCGATCCCAGGATGCTTGTTTCCGGTCCAGGGAAGATCTGGCTTGCAGTTCGGGCGGGACTGTTCCCATGAGGCACAGGGTCAAGACTGATTTGCATATGGCTGGGTCTGAACTGGGGTGGTGAAGTGAGCTAAAGAATGATGATGGATTCAACCCAGCCCTGTGACTGGGGGTGAGTGTCTGAAAAGTTTCAGTGCTCCGTCTTTCATCTCCTTGTGTTTGCGTTCAATCTATGTTTGACATTTTCAATGTCCTGCCCAAGAGAGATGACTAATTGGGTATCGTCTGCATAGGCAAGAATTTCGAAGCCACAGGACCTGACTATCGGGGCAAGGGGTGCTGCATAGATGTTGAAAAATGTATGGCTTAACGATGAGCCTTGAGTAACCTCCTTGTCCAGGGAGAGGATCTTAGATTGGAAGGTGCCCATGGAAACCTTCCAAACCATTAAGAAAGTCTATGAGCCAGACAAGGGCAGTTCCATGGATACCTATCTCATGGAGATGTTGACTCAAGATGGAATGTGAGATGGTATCAAATGCCGCTGACAGGTCAAGAAGTGCCAGAATTGCTGGGGTTCTGGCATCCAGAGATAGACTTGTCAACTAATACTACATGCTTCTGAACTCACACAGGCCATCTGATGCATCCAGCACACAGTTCCAGAAGCAGTCTTCAGGAGCATGCAAGTGGAAGTAGTGCTCAAAGCCTGTTCTTTGTTAAGTCTTTTGAGATATTTGAATCTCGCAAGAAAACACAAGCAGAACACTGTCTGAAGTCTGTCAAAAAGCCAAAGAATTACTTTTTTGTGTCTGCTGCCAGTAATCTGAGGGAAGAACTTAAGATGCCTAGAGGGTGCTCCAGTTTTGCAACTTAACTTGCCCTGGTGCTCTTACTCCTGCTGAGATGGATGTGTACTTATATGATGACCATGAAGCAAGGAACATGTCACAAGCTCTGCATGGGTCCTTGGAGGAACCACTGTTTACCACAAATGATGCATCTCACCTCTATGACCTGGTCACAGTTTCCCAGTTTGAGTAACAGCATTGAACTATGACTTGCCATCTGCTGTGAAATATCTTGATTGCATAAGTGTTGAATGATTCTGAATACTGTTCCATCATCTACAATTTAACTGCATGGTGCCTGCCTGATGCTAGTGAGAGTGAGCTCTGGCCTCATGACTTGAACTTGCATAACATTCTGAAACATTCAACACACAGACCCACAAAATATACATGAAGGCTTACGCAAGCCACTCACACAGGACTTGCTGATTTTGACCTTCAGGCCAATGGCTGCACTTGCACATCACCCTTAACTTTTCAAGTGAAGATAGTGTCAATACACAACAGGTTACTGTTGTGTAACTGGGGGAGAGATGGTGTCCACATTAGTTTTGTTTAAAAAAAGCTTACTGTTTGCCCATAAAATTTATTTATTTTTACTACTGTGTTACACAATTTATCATAACTGAAAGCCGTATTCTTTTTCAAAGATAAAGCACTGTTTAGACATAATATGTATTGTTCCCCATTTTAGTGTCACCTGAGGTGTACTCAGCCCCATGTCACCCTTTAAAAGTAAGCCTTGATTAGCGGTATCATTATTCACTTAGGTTTCAAACTTAAAATAGAGTTTATTGGCATTCATTAAGCTCACAGTACTTACTGATTCCTGACATTCCAGCGTCAACAGTTTCACCAGTTAACTCTGAGCTCCATAAGCCTCTATTAACTGATCTTACACTTGTCTTTGAGATCTTCTTTGCATTTCCTTGGACTCTTTAGTATAAGCTCTTGCAGGACTATTGGTCAAAAAGATTTCAATTGTTGCCCTATTGTTGGCTGGTGGACATACAAATATTAGTTCCACATTGGTGCAGACGTCTGTCCCTACTAGAAACCTATTGGTAATATCTCAAACATGGATAGAACTAGCTGGGGACAGAGCTCTATCATACCTAATGCCAACATATGCTGACCGATATATACAGGTAGTTAAAACTTCACTGTTTCTGGGGTTTTTTGGGGGCTGAACTGTGAAGTAGGCTTAGAGATAAGGGCCAGCTGTACATACCTTTGTGTTTGCAATTACCTAATAGCAACTTTTTGCGATTTTCTATTAGGTAATCGCAAATAGCGATGTACAAAAGTGTGTTTTACACTGTTTGCAGTTCCCCGTGGGTCGCAAATAGACCTCTGTCATTAATATTCATGAGGTAGGTTGCAATTTGTGACTCATTGCAAATCGCTAAAATCCCAGGGATGGTGGCCTGTTGGGCTCAGCAGACCACCACGTCTGTGATTACTTTAAAATAAAGTAATGTAATTTTGTTTAAATGCAGCCCGTTTTCCTTATAGGAAAACGGGATGCGTTTCAAAAACAAAAATGAAAAGTTTTCTTTTCATTTTTTAAGAGCAGGTAGGGATCTGTTGGACCACTGCCTGCTCTTAAAAAACGTTTATACAACCATTCACAAAGGGAAAGGGGTCCCTTGGGGACCCCTTGCCATTTGCAAATGGGTTACCACCTACTTGAAGAAGGCGGTAAAATACAAATGTTTTGCAACCGCATTTCGGTCGCACAACATTCACACATACCACTGCAAGTCACTATTAGGAAGGGATGCCGTAAACACGCCCCTTCCTAATACCGAATCGCAAACCCATTTTGCGATTTAATAGGTTACCGAATTGCAAAATAGGGTTCTGTACATATGAAAATGCTTTTTTGCTCTTGTAAACAGCCCAATTCTGTGAATCGGGCCGTTTGCAAGCTCCAAAAAGCTACGCACATCTGGCTCTAAATTCTCATGGTGTATCTTCCAACCACAAAAGAAACAAAAGTATTGCTACCTTACTAGTGTAATAGTTACACTGTTTTCAGACATGTGGATCTGGAACCATAGACACACCCCAGATTGTTGCAGGTTATGCGTCCCTGAAGAAAAGTATTTTCAGGAACCACCAGTAAGCAAGGGGATGATGTCTCCGCACTTAGCTCAACATAGCACGTGCCCTTGTTAGTCAGTGGAGGAATAGTTTTTTTTTCTCTTTAAACAAAAGTGAACCACAGAATAGATAGCAGATACAGTAAATTAGGCTATGGGTGAAGAGACCACAGTTATGATATGAGCAGTTAATTAGCTCCCAAAGCTCCCAAACAATTTAATCACAAAAGGAAACTGGATTCTCTATTGAATCCCTTTTTCCACGCTTAATAGCTCTTAACAAGCACCAAGACCTTGACTTAGCACTTTTCTGGTTTTCTGTAACATATTGTGGGGCACTTCTACCTTGAGAAAAGTTCCTGAATTCATCAGGCTTTGGCTCACCAGATGCAATATCTAATTTACCATGAATTGGAGGCTTGCAGTTTTGTCTTCAAGTCCACTGTCAAATTCTAACTCTGGACGATATACTAGAGCTCTTTTAGGGAGATAAGAGTACCCTTAGTCCCTGTACCTTCTGCTTTCTCCAGGCTTAGCAAGCTCAATAGAGCACAACCATGGAAACTGCCCAGTTCCAACTAGTACACTGACACTTATCCAGACTACAACACAGTCCTGTGTCTCAGGACCTTCTCCATCCTCTAGCGACAGGAGACAAGTAGCACAGGAACAGGCAGACATCCCTGGGAGGACCTGAACCTTTTAGGCTTAGGAAGCAGCAGGGGCCAGTGCAATCAGACTTGGAGCAAAATGCTGGATTACAGGTTCAAAACAGAGTTGAAAACAACATTTCCCAATATACAGATAGGCAGACAAGAAAATCCCAGCATAGCAGAAGGCACAGGAGACTCTTCTTTTCTTCAGTTCTATGCAGATTCCTTTTTTGTCGTAAGTCAAGTATTGTATTTCAACAGGTAAAAAATAGAGGGATTGGTGGTGAGCCCTAGCCAATCCTAAGAAAATGTCCAATTTTACATTACTGGAATTTAAGCAGTATGATATATTTCTTATCCTGTGAAAAATTCTTTTTTTTGCAAAAATGTAACCTATAGCTTAAGCAGCTTAAGCACCTAATATCTAAGACAGTGAACTCTTTTCTCAGCAGTTTTCAGCTCTTTTCTGCACCCCAACTCTATCCCTGGCCCTCCAATTCAAGTCAACTGAGCCTCAGATCAATTTTACTCCACTGAGCACTCACTTGGGCCTAGCCTCATTTAGGGTCTTGTTCCTGTGAGGTAGGAAAGGCCCCTGTTCTAAATAGAAAAGGTGCAGCAAAAGCCTATTAAGACCACTTGGTAGCGCTCCAGAACTTCTCTTCTCCTTTTTAATAGCCATTGTGTAGCTATCCCTTTGTAGCAGTAGATTTCAAACCCAGAGTCCCAGAAGATATGAATGAGGTGTGATCCCAGAAAGAAATGTGTATGCCCTTGAACTTCTCTAAGCCACAAAATATATTTTATTTTGCCAACAGCAGAAGAGTGATATTTAAATTGAATTCATAATTACACTTGACTTGTCATCATAAGATGCAAATTTAGTATTTAAAAGACTTTCACTCATTGAGAGTATATGCTACAGAGGCCTAAAAAGAGACGGTGTAATCTAAAATGACATGTTACATTTTAGGAGTAGATGGTGAAATATTTTGTTCTGTCCTACAGCTTATAACGGCACCATACAATTGCATAGATGTCAGCCACAGTGATATGTGCATCAAAAGGTTATGCCCAGCCTCCGAGCCCTACTCTTTGTTATTATCTTATATTCCCATCTCCTTCATGAGATGTGTCCAAGCCCCTTCCTTGTGATCTATCACTGAATCAAAAAGCAACCTTTTGAAGTGTAAAGGGAGAGTCCTTTCCTCCAGTGTGTTTCCCACCCACAAATCTGCCTGGGGGGATTTCTTTCCTTCTCATGTCTTCACCAAGCAAGCCTGGGCTTCTCAAAATGGAACCCTAGGTCCTCCATGTAATGTACCATTGCAGACTCACTTGCACTGTGGTACTGTTACCTCCATGCATTGTGCCACTAAAGACACACATGCATTCAGCACATACATGCAGTCTGCATGCACTGCTCAGTACAGTAGTTTATATGTATTGTACCAGGGTGTGCTATTTACAAACGCACTCTGCCAGCACACACACTCACCATATGTGCACCGCACAACACAATTCAGTCTTTCTTTATTAACTGTGCGATTACTTAAAATCTTTACAGTATAAAACACATGAACAACGCCCCCCTTCCAACCACCCTACCCCCAGGAGCAACCCGGTATTCAACTTAAAATAGCGCCATGGCTACATGGGCTCTATTTACTACTATATGTCCCTTTAAAACTTCAATTTAAAAATGAATTAAAATATTGGGTCACCACCCTTTCACACTTTTACTCCTGTAGGGATCAGTGGTTATATAAAAATCCATCAGGGTCATTCCCTCCAAGATATCAATTGTCATTAATAAAAGTTCTTGGTGTACCCCTAGTGGGCCCCACGTTCTCTTTATGATCCCAGTGTCCGTGCGGAGAGGCCCTGGGTTAAGTGACGACCGACAGGGTTAGGGGCACCAGATGATTTTCATTACAGAATGGTAGGGACCCTGAAATATGCGGCCTTTGATGGGAATCAAGTGCAGTTCTAATTTGATGGGTAAACTTGCCAGCTCTGGCAAGTAAACAAGTTGTAGTTTCTGAAAAGCACCATTCCGAGGTCTCACTGCAAGTTCTGAGGCCCTTGTCCCTTGGGGCCGGGCACAGCAAACGACGACGATCGCTGGCCAGCTTGGGGCAGCAGCATAAAAGATGTAGCCAGGATTCCCTGTGGTAATTGCATAACCGGCAGGAGATGTACCATTGCAGACTCACTTGCACTGTGGTACTGTTACCTCCATGCATTGTGCCACTAAAGACACACATGCATTCAGCACATACATGCAGTCTGCATGCACTGCTCAGTACAGTAGTTTATATGTATTGTACCAGGGTGTGCTATTTACAAACGCACTCTGCCAGCACACACACTCACCATATGTGCACTGCACAACACTTCACCCATCATGTATTGCACTTCATGCAAACATACATACACCCAGCACATGCTTCCATCGAGCGTGCACTGCACATCACTACATGTTTTATGTCATGTATTCCTTGCAGGCATACATACACTCAGCTCATGCACAAATCCCACATGTACTACACAGCACAGTTCTATCCCTGTACTGTACCCTTCCCAGGCACACATACATCCAGTGCAGAGTCACTACTCTTGCGCTGCGCAGCACTCCACATCTACCTGATGTAGACTAAGGGTGACTTAAGCAAGCAGCGGAACTTTTTAAAAAGGTGAGTGAGCCTGTAGGCCTCTCTCCAGTGATACAGGGTAAAAGTTCCTGTTCACTACGACTGATCACTACACGCATGCTGTCACTACTGCACTCCTGCTACTGAACTCATGTGAAGGTGGTAGCCTTCCAACACTATGAGGTTACTGCTTTGGGCGCCCCTCCAGGTCCAACAAGACTACAATTTATGAGAGATCCCTATGCCATTGAGCACACAAATGATCTGTGTTCACCTATGACAAAACATCAGCATTAGAGAACCAGACAACAGCACAGTTGGGCACTCTGGGTAGGGATACACATCTTTTACCATGCAGAAGACGTTTCCATCACAACAGACAGTCTTTGACATAAATTCTGTGCAGCCATTGTTTGTTGGATCCACCCTTCTACATTTATCTACCAGATTCGCTTATGCATAGCTTTCCTCAATCCTCTATATGCAACAGACACATACTGGGTAGGGTTCTGCCCTATTTTGTGTAGAATCTGCTACTTTCATGACATGTTCTTTCACACAAATACACACACACAGGCCATCCCGATGGTCTGATAATGGTCCTGCAAAGCTGCCTTGTTATACAAATAATCTGCTCTCATCTATATTTGAAGATGCTTTTGGTTTCTGTAGAGAGAACAACCTGGTTGTTGGTATATGTGCAATTACACACATGTGGATACAATTGCAGAAAAATAGAATATATTTTTTCAGTTCCCTGCATGGCATTCACATTGCTGCTATTCGATTTATATAGAATATTGCTGGCACTCGTAATGCTGTTGCCTTGTCTGGGTAAGACATACAAGGGCTTGCTTAAATAAATGTGTGAGAGGCACTGGTTGCTACGAATTATCTGCAGATAGATCAGTATTGTATATGAATCAAGAGTAGTTCAGTTTTGTCATAGTAGTACTGTCATAGCTTAATGGCAGAAGAATGAAAAGAAATAAGTAGTGAGAGATCTTCGTCAGGGGACTGTAGAAGCTGGTAGCTTTAGAATGTGGGAGAGAGCAAATGGTAACTCTGGATGTATATGTGCATTTGCTGTATTATGGGTCAGATATGCTAAAGTCATGCAGTGAATGTGAAACATGGCAGCTAGGCTGATCAGTGGGATGGGATGCAGCATGATAGATATCAGAGTTGAGGCATAGTTAGGAATGCACCCCACATTAAGACCCTATTTAAGCATGTGAAATGAGTAAGAATGAAAGAAAGCTGAGTGGAATACTGAAATTCAGCAGTTTGGACATTTAAGTCATGGCACAGCAAGATGTGGCAGGATAAGAGAGGTGATACAGGATGCCATCATAAATTATGTTATGTCTATTTGTATAGCGTGCTAATCACCCTGAGGGTATCTGTAGTGGTCAGCGTTCCTGTGTTTCTGGCCCTCTGCCGGAAACCCACCTGCACGTCATCCGCAGGCCAGGCGTGGCCTGCGGGGCCAATAAATGGGAAGCGCTCGCTCGGGGGCGGTACTTCCGACACAGGCACTAAGTGTGTAGCGTGGGTTATTTCTCCCTGTGTCTGTGCCCTAGGCCACAACAGGCCCTGCCCCATGAGTACCCCAGGCACCACCACACTGGCGACGAGGAGGGCCGTGACCCTCGCTATCGCTATCGCCGACCGCCCTGCTCCACCTGCCGCAGCCGAGCGCTGCGGTCCTCGATGGGAACCGCGACTCCACGAGTCGCCTGGAGCTGCATCTAGTGCGCTAATGATGTCACGCGGGTGAGTGAGACCCCGCAGCGCAGCTAATTGCTGGCTATCAGCAAGAGCATCGCGCTACCACTCGCCCATTAGCCCACAGCAAGACCTCACACGCACGCTGAGTGCAGGGGCCACGCCCAGCCAACACGGCCCGTGGGTGCTGCGCAGGAGCAGCATGTGCCACACCGCGAGGGAGGTACGAAGGACCAAAGTCCCTCCCTAGAGAGAGAACACAATGCCAACGCTGCAGAGTACAGCGCCGCTGCCAAGCAAGGCCCGCCGAGCGCAGAAGGAGGGCAGACTCAGGCCACCGCCACAGCAGCACGATAGCCCACAGAGACAAAGGGCCTAGTAACTGTACCACACCTGCCCACAAGTAAGATGGGGGACAATGACCCAGCCCCGGCACCAGCCCATTTCCCATTCCAGCATGCAGCATCAGGAGTGCTGCCGCCTTTCAGTGAGCTGGAGGACCCGGCGACGGCGTCCCCCAGATGGAAGATCTGGATCGAACGCCTTAACAATTACTTCGTCGCGACCAGAGAGACTGACGAGGCGGTGAAAAGGTCCCTGCTCTTCCACTATGCCGGAGACGAGATCTTCAAACTCTTCAAGCACCTGCCGAACACGGGGCGGCAACGGATTACGACGCAGCAGTCACCGCACTAGAAGCTCATTTCGACCCCCAACTTAACCCGGACTTTGAGCGTTTCAAGCTGCGTCAGGCCCGCCAGAGGGAAGGGGAGTCGATAGATGCATTTTACGCCCGCTTGCACGAACTCCCCAGCACGTGTACGGAAGATGATCAGCCGAAAGAGATCAGAGCGCAGCTCATTCAAGGATGTAGAGACAAGACACTAAGAGGCCTCATCCTACGCCAACCGAAGATCGCGCTGGAGGACATCCTTATACTGGCGAGATCCCATGACCTGTCAGCTGCCAGGGCAAACGAAATGGACCAGGCCCTCACCAAATCCCAAGGGCGGACAGAGACAATCAAAACGGAGCGGGCGGATGCCCTCAGAACGAGGCCTCGAACTGACACATCCCGGAAAGCAAAGCCCAAAACATCCAGACCGCGGTGCAGATACTGCGGACATGAACCACACGCCGCAAAAGACTGTCCCGCGCAGGGGAAGACCTGTACCAATTGCGGGATCCCTAACCACTTTGCCGCCGTGTGTCGAAGAAGGAACCGGGGCCGTGACACCAGAAGCCAAAGACCACCATCACGAGTGATACGACAACTATCTGTGGCAGAAGCAGCACCAGCAGACGAGACACTGAGAACCAGCCATAGATATCAGGGGCCGATAGATTCACCATCGGAGGAAGACGACGGAGAAACGTACTTAATATCTTTTGCGCAAGAACTCAAGCGGCGTCGAAGGCCACAGCCTACTTGCATGGTCCGGATCGCAGGCACAGAAGTAAAGGCAATAATGGACACCGGAGCGTTGGTAAACGTGATGGGCCTCCAGCAATATCGACGCCTACAGCCATGCCCACCAGTCACCCTGTCACAGACCAGGATATACGCGTACGGGTCCATACCCCCCTACCGTTGAAAGGGAAAATATCGGTCCCAATCAAGGCGGACGACCAAGAAGTCACCGCGACCATCCATGTGATCGACAGGGAAGAGGACACCCTGCTGAGCAGCCACACGGCAGAAGACCTGGGTCTAGTCTTGTTTGCCAGAAGTGTCCAAACTCATCAGATAGATGAGCTGCTCGACCAGTTCCCTGAACTCTTCCAAGGTCTCGGCTGCATCAAGTGTGACCCTAACAAGTTACATATCGACAAGACAGTTACCCCAGTTGCCCTAAGCCACAGGAGAGTGCCGTTCCATCTGAGGCCACTGGTGGAGAAAGAACTTTAAATCCTAGAAGAGCAAGGCGTGATCAAAAAGGTCTCCGGACCAACGCCCTGGGTGTCCCCGATGGTCATCGTGGAGAAGCCGAAGCAGCCGGGGGTGATACGCTTCTGCATCGACATGAGGTTACCCAACAAAGCCATCAAAAGGGAGCGCCACATTATGCCAACGATGGCTGACATCATTGCGGATGTCAACGGGTCGAGATGGTTCTCAAAAATTGACCTAAACGCAGGATACCACGAGCTGCCATTGTCCGAAGAAAGCCGCTACGTCACCACCTTCAGCACCCACCTGGGACTGAGAAGGTATAAACGATTAAATTTCGGAATATCCTCAGCGGCAGAGGTGTTCCAGAATACGATACGGGAGATGCTGTCAGGCCTACCAGGGGTATTAAATGTCAACGACGATATCCTGATCCATTCAGCGACCGCGGCTGATCACCACAAGCATCTCCGAAGCACACTGAAGCGCCTGAGCGAACATGGGGCGACGCTTCACTGAGATAAGTGCCAGTTCTTCCAGCCGTCCCTCGAATTCTTCGGGTACGTGTTCAACCAAGAAGGCATTCAGGTGGACCCGAGGAAGTCGCATGCCATCAAAAACGCCCCCGCTCCTACAACACCTACCGAAGTAAGGAGTTTCCTGGGGATGGCTACTTACTGTGGGAGATTCATCCCTGACCTGGCATCCCGCTCTGAACCACTCAGAGCCCTCACCCGGACAGACACCAAGTGGCAATGGAGCCAGAGAGAAGAAGAGGCGTTCCAAGGGATACAAGACGCACTCCTGGGAGAAGCCGTGCTCGCATATTTCGACCCAGCCAAACGAACCGAAGTGCTCGTCGACGCCAGCCCGGTGGGGCTAGGGGCGGTGCTTGCTCAGGAACAAGAACCAGGCAGATGGGCAGCACTGTCGTTTGCCAGCAGGTCACTCACCACAACCGAAACAAGGTACGCTCAGATTGAGCGGGAGGCGCTCGCCATAAAATGGGCCTGTAGCCATTTCCATCTATATCTGACCGGACAGCCACTCACCGTGGTCACCGACCATCAGCCCCTCGTCCCCCTCTTCAAAGGGTCGGCTCCCCATCCGCCCCCCCGGATCGAGAGATGGGCGGTGCAGCTACAGTCCTACGAGATGGAAGTCATGTACCGGCCCGGGGCAAAGAATCCCGCGGACTTCCTGTCCAGACACCCAGTACCGCCGGAGATATGTGAAAACGGGGGAGACATCGAGCAGTATGTCCACATGGTGTCCGCAGCAGCGTGCCCTCAGGCCATGACCCTCGACGACATCAAAGACGCCACCACAGCTGACACAGTGTATAAACGGACTCTCCGAGCCGTCCAGGAAGGGTCGTGGAAAGACTACCTGCAACAAGCGAACTCCTGGGCCCCCGAAGATAGAGAAGGACTGATAAAAATATGGCGAGTAAGGAGCGAACTCAGCACCACAGAAGACGGGAGACTATTAAGGGGATCAAGGCTTGTCATACCCCAAGCATTGAATCATCGAGCAACCCAGCTAGCTCATGGAGGCCATCAAGGGGCGACGAAAATGAAGGCACGAATGAGGGAAAAAGTCTGGTTCCCAGAGCTGGAACAAATGTTCGAAGACCTCGTCCGTCCTGCCAACTGACTAGTGCCCTGGAGAAGCCGACCCCGGTAATTACCGAAGAGGCGTGCACTGCCCCATGGTCCAAGGTGAGCGTGGATTTTTGGGAGTTTCCCCGGAGGGAGACATACACTGGTGATCGTTGATGCGTTCTCAAAATATCCCCTCGTGGAGCCGGTGGCATCAACCGCTATCGTCCATGTGGGCCCTGTCCTGGAGAAAGTGTTTGCCATGTTTGGTTCAACCCACGAAATCCGAAGTGACAATGGGCCGCCTTTTCAAGGTTCTGAGTTCGCCATTTTTCTGAAGCAGCGAGGGATACGCCACCGCCGTGTCACGCCTCAATGGCCACAGGCAAACGGCGACATCGAAAAGTTCATGCGAACGTTGAACAAAATGTTCCGTATTGCTGTGCTGGAGCAGGCCGATCCGGAAAAACGACTTCATGAATTCCTGAGAGAGCATAGAAGCACCCCGCACTGCACCACGCAGCGAAGCCCCTGGCCGTTAATGCTACAAGGCCCAAAGAGAGACCTGATCCCTACCTGTCCAGGGTGGACGTCGTCACCTCTGGAGGCTCAAGCGACACAAGACCGGCGAGAACGACAAAACATGCGGGCCAGTGCTCGACGTCATGCAGTACCGTGGACACTCCGACCAGGCACAACCGTCATCCTCAGGGATCGCCGGCCAGGGAGGAAATTCCGGACGAACTATGAACCTGGCACCTGGACGGTAGTTGCCAGCAACGGGACCATGGTAACCGCAAGAAAGGGGGGCGAGGAAGTTTCAAGAAACGTCTCCTGGTTCAAAGAGGTCCCCATGGAATCCCTGAATGAGCAAGTCGAAGATCACCCATGTATCCCAGCAAGCCCAGTCCAAGGGGCCTCCGGCGGAGAATCAGGGAGTGGAAGCAACGCAGCGGAGCCGGAAATCACCACCTCACCGCTCCCCTGTCTGCCTCCAAGCAGAACGCCGCCCGAGGACACGTACCAAAGAAGTCATCCTCAGCGGTACAACCTGCGGCCCAATCCTTGCCCTAGCCAGCAGCTCCGAGACTTCGCCTGCTGATGTCGCAGAGACTGACACCATCAAACTGTATGCAGGTACCCCCGAACTGAAGGCATGTCTCCAAGACTGTTTAAAATTTTGTTTTCAAGAACTGAGTTGGGAAGGGATGTAGTGGTCAGCGTTCCTGTGTTTCTGGCCCTCTGCCGGAAACCCACCTGCACGTCATCCGCAGGCCAGGCGTGGCCTGCGGGGCCAATAAATGGGAAGCGCTCGCTCGGGGGCGGTACTTCCGACACAGGCACTAAGTGTGTAGCGTGGGTTATTTCTCCCTGTGTCTGTGCCCTAGGCTACAACGGGCCCTGCCCCACGAGTACCCCAGGCACCACCACAGGTATCCAGGCACTTTGCAGGTGGGAGGTGGCAGTCTCTCAAGGTGAGATTATCCAAAAGGCCAAGTCATCTTCTTGCGAAACTCAAGAAGGGATGAGGCGGCTCTGATGTGTTGTTCCATTCTTTAGGGGAGATGTACGAGAAGGCACAACCTCCAGCCCTTTTTTTGTGTATGCGTGCTAGTGAGAGTTCGGCTGAGCGGAGGTGTCTCAAAGGTTGGTGGAAGTGTATGCTGCTGTTGAGGTAGGCGGGCATATGTTGTAAAGGAATATGACTCGTTATTTCGCATACCATTACTTCGCAGCATTTTACTATGAAGTTTTTACTTAGCAAATACCATTACTACGCAAGTTTTTAGTTCACATACCTTTACATTGAAAGTGTTAATGTATGGAACTAAAAACTTGCCTAGTAATAAAAACAGACATTTACCCCAACACTACACTAAATACTAAATACAAATACAGTACCCTACACATAACAAACTCTAAAACACTACCCAAACACCCAAACACTACACTACCCTACACTACTCAAACACCACTACACTACCCTAAACCCTAAAACACTACCCCCTGTATGACCCTCCCCCTTCCCCCAGCCTGCTCCCTACTCTCAAACACTACCCTGCACGACACCCCAACACTACCCTAAACCCTAAAACACTACCCTACGCTGCACAACACCACAACACTACCCTAAACCCTAAAACACTACCCGCTGCACAACCCTCCCCCGACCCCCAGGCCTGTCCCTACACCCAAACACTACCCTGCACGACACCCCAACACTACCCTAAACCCTAAAACAATACCCTACACTACACTAACACCACAACAGTACCCTAAACCCTAAAACACTACCCCCAGCACGACCCTGCCCCTACCCCTAGTCTGTTCGCTACACTGAAACACTACCCTGCACGACCCCCCGACACTACCCTAAACCCTAAAACACTACCCTACGATACACAAACACCACAACACTACCCTAAACCCTAAAACACTACCCCCAGCACGACCCTGCCCCTACGCCCAGTCCGGTCCCTACACTGAAACACTACCCTACATGACACCCCGACACTACCCTAAACCCTAAAACACTACCCTACACTACACTAACACCACAACAGTACCCTGAACCCTAAAACACTCCCCCAGCACGACCCTGCCCCTACCCCCAGTCCTGTACCTACTCCCAAACACTACCCTTCACGACCCCCAACACTACCCTAAACCCAAATACACTACTCTACACTACACAAACACAAGTACACTACCCTAAAACCTAAAAAAACTACCCCCTGCACGACCCTCCCCCTACTTACCTCTCCTGACGTCCTCCTCGTAGGTGATGAACCCTATGCAGGACTCCTTGGCGCCCATGGCCCCCTCACTCCATGACGATGGGGGCCGCTCTCCCTATCCCTGAACCGCCGCTCCCTGTCACCTCCCCCTGCCTGGGACGCTGCTCGCTCCGCTTCCTGCCGACGCCTCCATAATGAGGCAGTTGTCATCGCGCACCTTCCTGGGTGCGCTCATCCGGGTCAGCCTAGCAGCGTCGCTTCCTGGGAGGAGTTCTGCCTGAAGTCGTGTCCCGCTGAAAGAACCCTGCAACCAGCGGTGAGTGACTGCAGTACCTTGTTTGTTTAGCCATTACAACGCATGCGTTGTTACAACGCATGCGATGTAACAACTTGCGTAGTAAAGGCTACGCGTTGTTACATCGCATGCATTGTAACGCTTGCGAAGTGATGGTATGCGGAGTAAAGCCTCCGTAGTAATGGGTGATTACCGTTGTAAAGTGCTCTGTATGTGTGTGAGGAGTCTGAACTGAGTGTATTTGTATATGGAGAGCCACTGGAATTCCTTGAAGTGTGGCGTGATGTGGGTACAGTGAGGTAGGTTGAGGATGAGGTTTTCTGTGGCATTTTGGATGGTTTGGAGCCTGTTCAGGAGCTGTTTGGTGATTCCCATCTAGAGTGCATTGCTGTAGTCAAGTCTTCCAGTTATTAGGGCCTGTGTGACTGTTTTCCTAGTGTTCTCTGGTAGCCACTTGAAGTTTTTTTGCCTCATCCTCAGGACGTATAAACAGGTGGAGGTCACCACATTTTCCTGTGCTGTCATGTTGAGTTTGCCATCTAGGATGATGCTTAAGATTCTGACATGTGTGGTGGAGGTTAATGTGAAGCCGGGGTCTGCCGGCAACCAAGTGGAATACCAAGCAGAGGTTTTTCTTCCGAAGATCACCACTTCGATCTTGTCTGAGTTGAGCTTGATGCAGTTGGATCTCATCCAGGTGGCTATTGTGGTCATGCAGGTGGCAAAGTTGCTTTTTGCCACATGATTCTTGTTGATCAGGGAGAGTATCAGTTGGATGTCATTTGCGTAGGAAAGAATGATGATGATGATGTGCAGTCTGATGAGGTCAGACAGTGGGACCATGTAGATGTTAAACAAGGTCAGGCTGGGAGATGATCCTTGGGAGACTCCACAGATCAGGTTCTTGGTCTCCAAAGTGTATGGTGGTATGCTGAATTTTTGTCTTCTTCCTGTGAGGAAGGCGCAGATCCATTTGACGGCAGGTCCTCGATGCCTGTTTCATGTAGTCTTCTGGTCAGGGTGGAGTGGGAGACCCTGTCGAAACCCGCTGAGAGGTCGAGCAGGATGAGAGCAGCTGTTTCTCTATTGTTGAGGATCATCCGTATGTAGTCAGTTGCTGTGAAGAGGCCAGTGTCATTTCTGTGGTTGGGTCTGAAGCCTGATTGGGTGATGTCTAGTAGTTGGTGTATGTCGAGGTAGTAGGTGAGTTGCTTGTTGTTGGCTTTCTCCAAGACCTTGGCTGGGTGGGGAAAATGGGAGATTAGACGGTAGTTTGCTAGCTGAGTGGGGTCTGCCAAAGGTTTTTTTTAGCTGTGCATTGACCACTGCATGTTTATAGACCTCCAGGAACATTGCGGTGGGGATGGAGATGTTCAGGATACGGGTGAGTACTTTACTGATTGGGGAGGCACCCATGTTTAAGATGTGGTGTTAGCAGGGGTCCGTTGGGCCCTGAAGTAGATAGTTCCCATGATGTTGGTTTTCTCTTCCATGGTATTTGTTTTCCATGTAGTCAGGGTGTTTACGAGGTTTTTTGTGGGTCGGCTGGAGGTGAGGCTGCTGGGGTTTGGATGAGATGAGGGTCGAAGTTGTTCTAGATGGTTTCAATTTTGTTGCTGGAGAATTCTGATTTTCACACGGGTCTTGTGAGGGGGTGATGCTGTTCTTAGTGGAAGCTGGTGTGCTGAAGTCTTTGATGAGCGGAAAGCTCTCTTTGCAGCTATTAGAGCTGCTACCTATGTGCTCAGCTAAGGCCTTCTTCTTGGTTTCTCAGATCTGCTTCTGATAGCGTCTCTGTGCTGCTTTGAAGGTGCACTTGTCCATTACTTTGTGATTCGTTCTCCATCTTCTTTCCAGTTGTTGTCAGTATAGTTTGGTTGAGCGGAGTTCCTCAGAGTACCAGCTTGCCTGTTTCTGGGTTCCCTTTTGGTTGTTGCTTTTATGGGATGCGAGGGAGTAAGCAGAGTCTTTGATCCACTTGTCAAGCTGTTTGCTGTTGCTGCTTCGGTTGTTGTGGAGTTTGGCTGGTTCAGGCAAAAGATGTGGGACCAGCTTGAATTTGAGATGCTGCTGACCAGGCTGGTAGTGGTGGCTTTTTGTTTGTCTAGGAATGCTGATTTGGAAGTGGATGATGGCTTAATTGATACAGGTGAAAGACGTGGATGTGTGATTTTGGTACTGTTGAATGTTGCAAAAACTGGCTTGACAGTGTGTATAGCAGAGTGGGTGGATCTGGTGATGTGTTGTGTCAGTCTGAGGTTTCCTAGGCTTTCGAGGAGGGCAACTGAGCTAGGGTTGTTCCGTTCTTCAAGGCAGAAGTTGTGGTCTCCTAGTAGAGTGCAGGCTTTGGAGTCGATGGTGAGAGGGGCAACGAAATCTGCGATGTTGTTGATGAAGCTAGCTTGTGGTCCAGGCACACAGTAGACGAGGGTTCTGTTCAGGGTGAATGTTGCAGATATTCGCAGTTTGAAGTTTAGGTACTCCATGAAGTGGGTTCACATTCTCTGTGGCTGTAGTGCAGCTTATGGTTTCTTTGAGAATGGTTTGTGTTGGCAGTGCTGTTGTGTGATCTTGAATCCTGCTGGGATGGCTGTGGCGATGTCGGGTGCCTACTTGGCAGTCAGCCACATTGCTATAAGGAAGGGGAGGTCCTGGGCGTCATTGTCCAGAATGTCCCAGATTTCCGTAGCGTGTTTGTTGGCTCGATCGAAGACTTCTTGAGACAAAGATTCATTGTCAGTGATAAATCCTCAGAAATGCCGCAAAATATCAGTAATCCTACTTGAAAATACTCTTGCGAAATGAAAAC
The DNA here is from genome assembly GCA_963921515.1 of Calotriton arnoldi. Taxonomy (NCBI): domain Eukaryota; kingdom Metazoa; phylum Chordata; class Amphibia; order Caudata; family Salamandridae; genus Calotriton; species Calotriton arnoldi. The sequence goes on along the minus strand of CAWUFW010023828.1, from coordinate 18,869 downwards.
TACTTACAGCCACAGAAAAAATGATCTGATCTGAATGATTATTTTTGCTTTACAATTAATTCCGATGTTTGCAATCATTAACTGAAATATACATATAATACATTTAGAACGATATGGTTAGCAGTTGCAGCTTGCACAAGGTAACACCATTTTTGAGGGCAGAGAGGCCTGCTGTACATTATTTTATTTTGGCCAAAAGTAATTGTGCAAGTTAGTCTTTCTACAAAGGTGTGTTCCATCAGTTTTACCGTGCTATGACCTCTTACCTTTGTTGGGGTGCTGTGACAAACTACATATATGTAGTAAGGAGACCCAGCAACATCCAGATCGTTGGTTCTTACTCAGATGTTCTTTATTGGCCTTCCAACAGGTCAATCAATCAATCAATCAATCACGGCATTTATAGAGCGCGCTACTCACCCGGGAGGGTCTCAAGGCGCTGGGGGAGGGGGTAAGTTACTGCTCGAACAGCCAGGTCTTGAGCTGCTTCCTGAAGGCGAGATGGTCCTGGGTTCGCCGAAGGTGAGTGGGGAGGGAGTTCCAGGTCTTGGCCGCCAGGTAGGAGAAGGATCTTCCTCCGGCGGTGGTTCTGCGGATGCGTGGTACGGTGGCGAGGGCGTGGCTGGTTGATCGTAGTTGGCGTGTGGGCGTGTAGAAGGACATGCGGTCGTTGAGGTACTTTGGGCCCAGGTCGTGGAGGGCCTTGTGTGCGTGGGTGAGGAGTCTGAACGTGATTCTCTTGCTGACGGGGAGCCAGTGCAGGTCTTTCAGGTGTACGGTGATGTGGCTGTGTCGGGGGATGTCCAGGATGAGTCGTGCGGAGGCGTTCTGGATGCGCTGGAGTCTCTTTTGAAGTTTGGCTGTGGTTCCGGCGTAGAGGGTGTTCCCATAGTCCAGTCGGCTGGTGACGAGTGCCTGGGTGACGGTCTTCCTGGTTTCAGTGGGGATCCATCTGAAGATCTTGCGGAGCATGCGCAGGGTGTTGAAGCATGAAGATGAGACGGCGTTGACTTGTCTGGTCATCGACAGGGAGGAGTCCAGGATGAAGCCCAGGTTGCGTGCGTGGTCCGTTGGCTTGGGTGCGGTGCCCAGGGCCGGGGGCCACCAGGAGTCGTCCCAGGCGGAGGGTGATGAGCCCAGGATGAGGACTTCCGTCTTGTCTGAGTTCAGTTTAAGGCGGCTGTTCCTCATCCAGTCGGCGACGTCTCTCATCCCGTCGTGCAGGTTGGCTCTGGCGGTGGTGGGGTCGTTGGTGAGGGAGAGGATCAGCTGGGTGTCGTCGGCGTAGGAGATAATGTTGAGGTTGTGTCGGCGTGCGATGGCTGCGAGGGGGCTCATGTAGACGTTGAAGAGGGTCGGGCTGAGTGAGGATCCTTGTGGAACGCCGCAGATGACTTCGGTGGCTTCGGATCTGAACGGGAGAGGCGGACTCTCTGGGTTCTTCCGGCGAGGAACGAGATGATCCATTCCAGTGCTTTCTCTCGGATTCCGATGTTGCTGAGGCGCTTCACTAGGGTGCGGTGGCAGACGGTGTCGAACGCCGCGGAGAGGTCCAGGAGGATGAGGGCAGCTGTTTCCCCGTTGTCGGTTAGGGTTCTGATGTCGTCGGTGGCTGCGATAAGGGCGGTCTCGGTGCTGTGGTTGGCCCGAAACCCGGACTGCGAGGGGTCGAGGGATCCATTCGTCTCGAGGAAGGCGGCAAGCTGTCTGTTGACGGTCTTCTCGATGACTTTGGCCGGAAACGGAAGGAGCGAGATGGGGCGGTAGTTCTTGAGGTCGGTGGGGTCCGCCGTTGGTTTCTTCAGGAGGGCGGTAAGCTCAGCGTGCTTCCAGCTCTCCGGGAAGGTGGCGGTGTGGAAGGAGGAGTTGATGATGTCCCGGAGATGGGGTGCGATGGTGGCGTCGGCTTTGTTGAAGACGTGGTGTGGGCAGGGGTCGGTTGGTGATCCGGAGTGGATGGAGTTCATCGTGCGGGTGGTGTCTTCGGTGTTGATCGGGGTCCAGTTGCAGAGGGTGGTGGTGGCGGGCATTGGTTCGGCGGTAGGGTGCGTTGTTTGTGCGTCGAAGCTGTTGTGTATGTCGGTGATCTTGCGGTGGAAGAACGCGGAGAGTGAGTTGCAGAGGTCTTGCGAGGGGGTGATGTCGTTGTTTCCGGCGCTGGGGTTGGAGAACTCTTTGACGATGCTGAAAAGTTCCTTGCTGTCATGGGCGTTGTTGTCCAGTCGTTCTTTGAGTGCCGACTTCTTGGTGGCACGGATCAGCTGGTGGTGTTTGCGGGTGGCGTGCTTGAGGGCGGTCCTGTTGTCTGTGGTCTGGACGAGTCGCCAGGTTTTCTCGAGAGTGCGGCAGTTCTTCTTGGATTCCTTGAGTTCGTTGGTGAACCAAGGGGTTTTCTTGCTTCCGGGTCTGCTGGGAGGGTTTTTAGTGGTGCGAGGTCGTCGGCGCAGGCGGTCAGCCACTTGGCGAGGTTGCTGGCTGCTTCGTTTGGGTCCGTTGTGTCGGTGGGTGTGTTCTGGCTGAGGGAGGCGGTGAGCTGCTCGGCGGTGATCTTGCTCCAGCTCCGGCGGGGAGCCTGTTGCGGGTGGTGGTGGGTCGCAGTCTTTCTGAAGCTGAAGTGGACGCAGCTGTGGTCGGTCCAGTGGAGTCCGGTGGCGTGGCTGAAGGAGATGTGCTTGCTGGACGAGAAGACGGGGTCAAGCGTGTGGCCGGCGTAGTGGGTGGGCGTGTTCACCAGTTGTTTGAGTCCGAGGTTGGCGAGGTTGTCCAGCAGGGCGGTGGTGTTTCTGTCGTTGTTGTTCTCCAGGTGGAAGTTGAGGTCCCCTAGGAGGATGTAGTCGGCGGAGGGCATGGCGTGCGGGCTGATGAAGTCTGCGATGTCTTCGCTGAATAGTGTGCGTGGTCCCGGGGGTCTGTAGATGAGGGTGCCTCGGAGGGTGGTCTTGGGGTCCGTGTGTATCTGGAAGTGTAGGTGTTCGGCGGCGGTGAAGGTCTCGTCGGAGTTAGTCGAGATGCGGATGGTGTTCTTGTGTACGATGGCGATGCCTCCTCCCGTCTGGTTGACGCGGTCCCTCCGGGTGATCTTGTATCCATCCGGGATGGCTATGGCGATGTCAGGCGCTGAGGAGGCGTTCATCCAGGTTTCGGTGAGGAAGGCGATGTCCGGTGCTGTTGCGTCGAGCAGGTCCCAGAGTTCCACGGCGTGCCTGTGGACGGAGCGGGTGTTCAGCAGGATGCATTTCAGGTGGTTGCTGCTGTTGCTCGACTTGGCGGAGGTGGTGCACGTCAGGGGGCAGGTGAATCGGCAGGTTTGGCAGGTGAAGGGTCCGTGGGTGCGTCTCGGTGAGGCTCGGTAGCAGGCAGGGTTCCGGCCGGCATTGAGTGCGGTGAGTGTGGCGGCGTCGTAGGTCCGTCGAGTGGTGTTGCATCGGTGGGATCCAGGGGTTCTGGCGCTGGGCGCGGTCCAGTCGCGGACGGGCGCAGACGGGCTTGCCTTAGGCGCGCCTTCGGCGCGCCAGCGGCGCGCCCGCTGCGCACGTCCGCTGCGCGGCCGTGCAGCGGCCGCCATTTATGGGGAGGTGGGAGGGAGGAGCAGCGAATGGGCAGTCAGGGGGGCGGGGCCGCAGGGGACGCAGCGGCGGGAATGGCGATAGGCAGCGAGGGGCACAGAAGGAAAAACGGGGGGAGAGCAGGCAAATCACGGGCACAACAACAGTGGGGCAGCGAGGGGCACAGAAAGGAAAAAACGGGGGGAGAGCAGGCAAATCACGGGTAAACAACAGTGGGGCAGCGAGGGGCACAGAAAGGAAAAAACGGGGGAGAGCAGGCAAATCACGGGTAAACAACAGTGGGGCAGCAAGGGGCACAGAAGGAAAAACGGGGGAGAGCAGGCAAATCACGGGCACAACAACAGTGGGGCAGCGAGGGGCACAGAAAGGAAAAAACGGGGGAGAGCAGGCAAATCACGGGTAAACAACAGTGGGGCAGCGAGGGGCACAGAAAGGAAAAAACGGGGGGAGAGCAGGCAAATCACGGGTAAACAACAGTGGGGCAGCAAGGGGCACAGAAGGAAAAACGGGGGAGAGCAGGCAAATCACGGGCACAACAACAGTGGGGCAGCGAGGGGCACAGAGAGGAAAAAACGGGGGGGAGCAGGCAAATCACGGGTAAACAACAGTGGGGCAGCGAGGGGCACAGAAGGAAAAACGGGGGAGAGCAGGCAAATCACGGGCACAACAACAGTGGGGCAGCGAGGGGCACAGAAAGGAAAAAACGGGGGGAGAGCAGGCAAATCACGGGTAAACAACAGTGGGGCAGCGAGGGGCACAGAAGGAAAAACGGGGGAGAGCAGGCAAATCACGGGCACAACAACAGTGGGGCAGCGAGGGGCACAGAAAGGAAAAAACGGGGGAGAGCAGGCAAATCACGGGTAAACAACAGTGGGGCAGCGAGGGGCACAGAAGGAAAAACGGGGGAGAGCAGGCAAATCACGGGCACAACAACAGTGGGGCAGCGAGGGGCACAGAAAGGAAAAGGGGAGACAAGCAGACAAAACTGGCACCGGGGCCACAAGCGGAGGGCGATCTTACCTACAGGAGCAGCGGGCAGACAGCACAGGCGGAGCTGTGTGGTGGGGGAGCGACCTACCTGGCAAGGTCACAGCCCTGGGTTGTAATTAAGCGCTGCACTTGAGTCTGGTGGTTTTCTGACACACAAACCTTTCCCATCCTGCTAGTGCTCAAAGTTTTTAACAGGTCTGCAACTATATCAAGACATCAAACACACAAAAGGAGATGGGAGGAATGCTTGCAATTCGTCTAATCACTGGCAATTGCTCGTGGTAGCATTCCAGCCAATCGTTCTTTTGCACACATCGCCACCTCGCCTGGCCATATGCAAATCTGCCTTGGTCCTGCACCTATAGGAACAATCCATCCTGATATGCCAAGCCAGGTTCTCTCTGAACCGAATGTGATGTAATGCTCTCAGTGGCCAAGGATATGCCCACAAGTGAAGAGGCCCAATTAAGTCAAAGCGGTCATGAGTTGCCTGTGTTTCATTTCCAAGAGGACCTGGCTTGGGAGTTCGGCTGAACTTTTCCTACTGGAGCAGAACCAAGGCTGAGTTGCATTTGGCTGGGCCCAATCTGAGGTGGTATGATGGGCAAAAGAATGAAGGTTGGCATACTACCCGAGCACTCGCCAGTGGGTAGGCTTATTGCCTGCATTTCTCCCATCACCTTATGTGTCAATAAAGCAATCATTTTCTAGACCACTGGTGATGTATTTACACATGTGGACTCACATGGTACTGAGTGTTTTCAGAAATATATTTTTAAATATTACATTTTCTTTGTACATAATCAAAGATCACGCATTTTGCATAGTGCTTAAAAGATTTTACTGTACAGAAACATGCAGGATGAGACTTCTTCCAATCTGGAACAAATGTCGTCTGGTGACAAGGGCTTATCCAATCTGACAGCCCCATATACATCTGCCACAGCTCTTAGTAGACCTGCACTCTACAGTAGGCACAGCCTACGCGACGAATGAAAAATGCTCAGAGTACCCCGGTTTACTCCAGTTTAATCACAGAGTGGTGTTATTTTCACTTGAACAGTGTACAGAGGATTCTGGACGGCGTTCATCGTGCTGGCTGTCGCTGCCTGTCTCGTCGGAGGTCTCCTCCTGGTGTGTGCTGTGCCCTTCGTCAGCGCGCGCTTCTATAAGGTTGCCGCCGGATTCCTTATCACCTCTGGTAAGCTGCCAAGCCTGGGTAATCGGATACTCTGCTGCATGAAATGCCAAGCCCCGAGCCAACTGTGCGTCAAGGGCAGAGCTGTGTGAAATGTAGGGCTATTCCAGTAATTGATACGTGGCACATGATGTCTGCGAATGTGCTTTATGGATTTCAGTGCTGTGTGGATTTTCCATCTAATGCTAAATGATTATTTGTCAAAGTGCGCTTCTTTTCATAAACCTGGGAGGGCTGTAATGCCCCTGCAGCTCAGCAACCCTCACAGATAGGGGGGTGTAGGCTGCATTCCCAGTTGTCACTCAGTGTTGGCGGGTTCGTAACAGGATTTTCAGTGCTTTGCCAGTTTAAATTCTCAGTGTGGCCGAGGATTAGCAAAACCTCGATTTTCACTGAAAACCCAGCAGGGCGAGGTGTCCAAATGTTTGTAAAATAAAGAGTGTATATGAACAACGACAATGAAAAGTAACAGAAAAATTGAGCTTCGAAAAATTCAGCTGAATGGAATATGCTACTTTATCATAAGGATTGCATCAAACGTAGCACAACACCAGGAATTCAACGGAGGGGCATAACTGCAGCCCATTATTTACTTTGATGCTTTTTCACACTTGTCCACATAATCCAAGCCATTTAGATTCCATGAAAATTACAGAACAATGTGCCCACATTACCATGATGTAGTTGTCAGGTAGCGGCACTGGCATGAGAAGGGTGCGATGAGCCTTGCAGCATATATGGAAAATGGGGCTCCATATCTCCTAGTTGGATAGTGAAAAACACTTATAATTGAGTTGCAGAGGTGTCCTCTAGCTTATTGCCCTGGTGCCATTGCACCTGCTGCACCATTCATAGCTGCACCCCTCAGTAGGTGGATGTTGCAGTGAATAATTGTGCTGGCATTGTGTTTGCCATTGCAAAGTCCTGCAAATGATTATGCCTTGAGTGTTGTGTCTGCAATGTTGCTTCTTTAGTGAGGATAATCTCCCTAAAGATGCCTTTGGTTTAAAGGAGTTTCACCAATAGAAAATGAAGAGTGATTCGGGTTTCCTGCCAGAAATGTTTTTGTTTGCTGACATATCACAGAAGCTGCGGATTCTCCTGCCACTTGTGGTGTATGGCTAACATGTGTGCAATATACGTATATCACATACATATAGGGGCAAATTTATCAAATGATCACGCACCGCAGCAAGCCACTTTGCTGAGCTGTGCTGCGCAGTAGGGACGGTGCAGGAATGTGCTATTTTCAACATTCTAAGGCACAATGCTGCCATTTCCCAGCGCTGATGCACACTTTCATGTCTAGTGTTCTACAATGCAATAACACAGAGTGAAGTCACAGAGAAGGGCTCTCCCCCACAGACTTAGAGTTAAGGAAAAGTAGAACACCACCCACCTTCTACTTATATAAAGAAAGCAAAATAAACCCACCCCATCAAGAAAGACAGAAATGACATTCCACAGAGAAATACTAATACCAATGTCAACATATAACAAAAAGGCAGTACCTAATATCCGGTTGAGAGTCTGGAAGGAAGCACCCAGGGGATAATGGGTGAGAAAAGGTCTACACACATCATAATAGAATGACCTCACAGGAAGTCTTTAAGGTAGCTACGCTTCCTTCAGTTTCTTTTTATCTTGGCAGGAATCACCTTTGGAACTTTCTTTCTCTGAACCCATAGACTGTCCTCCTGCAGAATCATGATTGTCTTTGGCCAGAGAGTATCTTTCTATTAGGTCCACTCTGTTGTTGCTCCAACTTCTACCATCAGTAGTTTTAACTGCTTTCCTGAAAAGTCTGCCCATTTCCTTTGGATCATTGTACCTTCACTACCTTTTTCTCCAATAGGAGCACAAATTCTGACCCAGTTACCCACTCTTACACTACAATCCTTCACAACATGCTTAAGATTGAAATATGTTTTCATTGCAGCCATCTTTTTAACCTCATGCTCCCACCTGCTGTTATACACTGATACAATCACCCATCCTTTATCATACCCAAGCCACCCTGGGATTAAAAGAGAATTAGGTTTCCTTCCCATGAACAATTCAAGGGGAGAAGGACCTGTGGTGGAATCAGGTGCAAAGTGATGTGCCACTAGATGATTCTGCACCTCTTTCTTCCAGTCAGGCCAATTGGCTTATACCAACTGGATGTTTTCTTTAATCATAATATTAAATCTTTCTTTCATGCCAATTGTGTGCGGATGGTATGGGGAACACCTCTTGTGCGTCACCCTGAGGTTTTGCAAACAATTTTCCTCCTCTTGGGAACAAAACTGAACTCCATTGGCTGTTAGTAAACTCTTTGGAAGTCACTCACCCCTGAATGGATTTTCCAAGACCCTATAGAGGTGATATCTCCAACGCAAACAACATCAGACCACTAGTAAAACAGGTCCATAGACACAATCAAATAGGGTGTTGTGTTTTCATCTCTCAATGGCTGCAAAATGTCAACAGCAATCTTTTTCCAAGGACCTTCCTGGCAAGTTTCTACAAACCATTTGTGTAAGCCTTGATCTGCAAATCACTCTCTGAGCCCTCATAACATCGAATCTTGCTTTCTATCTCCAAATCTAAGCCATGCCACCAGAAATCTCCTCTCATTCTTTTCTTGGTCTTGACCACACCCAAACGCCAGACATGAGCCAGTTCTACAATTCTTTCATTAAGTCCACTCAATACCACTAACGTCGTCCCTCTAAACTCAAGGCCATTCTGCACTGATAAATCATTCATGACCACATAAAAGACTTTGACATTCACTCATCAACTGTAACTCAGGCCATCCTTCCCTTATGTAATGAGAACACAATTTGAGAACTGAATTCCCCTCAACATCATCCTTCCCCTCTTTTTCAGAGATGGACCCACCCATTACAATGCAACACTCTCTTCCACTCAGACATCATCATCCGGACACTCATCATCTCCAAAATCCATGGCAGTGAGCCTCGATAAGCAGTCAGCCACACTATTCCTGACACCCAAGATGTATTCGACAAGCAAAGTATACTCTTACAACTCCATGACCCATTTTCTTATCTTGGTGACCCCCATGTCCAAACCTTTTTTGACAAAAGTCACCTATAATCTGATCCAAATTTACAGAGAAAATACTGCCCCTTAGGAAATGTCTGAACTTCTTAGAAGCCCAACTGACAGCAAGAGCTTCCCAATTACAGAGTAGTTAGTTCTGACTCTCTTCAGAGCTTCAGATGCATAAGCAATTGTCCTCTCACACCTTTCATAATTTGAAACAAGAATACTCCAAGCCCCTTGCAACTGGCATTGGTCACTATAAGCATCCTCCTCCCCAGGACGAATTCCTGCAAATCAAAAGCACACTGATGTTCAGGCTTTATTATGTTCAACTTCCTCATTGCATGCATCACTCCAGTTAAATTCCACTGCTCTCCAACACAAACCTGCCAGCCAGATTATGGAAGAATTCTGTAAAGTTCTACCATTCCGAAAACTAGAGACAACCTCCTCTATGTATTTCATTACCTTCAATTTGTAAATGGGCTCCACTAACCCATTCTTCAGTTTCACTTCTTTGCAGGACACACCATGTCCCAAGTATGATATCTTCTCCTTTCCAAAAACACATTACTCCTCATTCAATGTCATTACAATGTGCTGCAGCTTCTCCACTACTGCATGTACTTGTAAATTGTGGGCCTGAATCTCAAACTTCACTTTGTAGGATGTTTTGTAATACTTCAAGACGTACTACAAATTGCACTTCTCAAAATATATGTAGCGTTTTATGCCTCTGCGTTACTTAAACTTATGCGTGTGGAATTCTCTTCCCGACTGTGAAGTCTCAGCACACTACAGTATATGTTTAAGTAGTAAATGTGGGTTGGACTGGAGGGAGTGGGTAGGAAAATGGGCAAACATATTACAAAAAGGGATCAGATTTGGGAGGAGTAAAAGGTTTGTCAAGAATGGGTCCAGGGAGGGACATCACATACCCACACAAGAGAAATCCAATTGCATTACTATAGTGATGGAGGCATGTAACTGACCTGTTGTAGTCAGTTTATACTTGGAATTTGTGAATACAGAGAGTAGTAAACTTACTCCACAGTGTAAATGTACACAAAACTGTCAGTTGCATTTGTGAATTAGGTCTTCTGTTCAGTCTGTGCAGAATCATACACTACAAAATCATCCTGGAAATTTCAGACCTCAATCATGTCACCTAGCACTGACCTCATCATCCTCTGAAAAATCAAGGCAGTTGACACCAAGTAGTAATTTTAAGAACTTAAATGCTCCCATATGTTTTACAAACAAATGTAATTCTTGAAAATCAGAACATAGGTGAATCTGATAGTAAGCTGACGCAAGGTCTGTAGTGGTGATGTACCCTGCGCCAGGCAAGGTCAACATCAACTCTGCAATGTTGAGAAGAGGAAATTTGCCCACTATTACCTCCCTATTGAGTACCATTTGGTTAATACAGAGATGAATTACCCCATTCTCCTTCTATGCCACAAACACATAAGCTAACTACTCAGGGGCCTCCACAGTGACAATTACACCATTCATTTGTTTTCTCCCAAGATTTTTGTGCATAGCATCCTGAACATTTCAGTTTCTTCTTCAAACCTAAGAGACCATAGGAATGGCACCACTGACTTTGGGCTGCATTTTGTGTACATAAGTCCTAACATCACCTTCCTGTTGGACTTGGCCCTTTTTGCAGGGTTATCACCAAACATTTTGCTTCTTCCTCCTATCTTTTCCTGACCTGTTGTTGTTGGCTATCGGACTCTGGGCACTTGACCACTGCTGATCAGTGCTAAGGTGCATATTCTCTCTGTATAAATTGTGTTTCTGGATTGGTGTTTCCATGATTGGCATATTTGATTTACTGGCAAACCCCCAGTAAAGTGCATTAAGTGTGCCAGGCCTGTAAATCAAATGCTACTAGAGGGCCTGCCGCACTGATTGTGCCCCCTACATGAGAAGCCCTGAAAAGGTATCCCAGGCCTGCCACTGCATTGTCTGTGCGCAGTTTGTTAACTGCCATGTCGACCTGGCAAGTGCCCCCACTTGTCAGACCCTAACCTTCCCTTTTATTATATGTAAGGCACCCCTATGGTAGGCCCATGGGCAGGGTGCAGTGTATGTGAAAGGTAGGACATGTACTGGTGTGTGTGACATGTCCTGATAGTGAAATACTGCCAATTCTGTTTGTCATTATTGAAAGGCTATCTGTCCCATAGGATAGAATAGGAAATACTTTGTAACATCTTACAAGTATAACTTCCCATTGGGACAGGATAGAGACATAAAGTTTAGGCTCTCTGAGCTCAGGATTTAATAACACATCTTTTAGTAAAGCTGGTTTTTAAATTATGTGTTTGAAAATGCCACTTTTAAAAAGTAACCGGAGTGGGACGGGCATGCCCAGGCGTGGGTCCTGTGCTCTCCATGCCACTGGAGTCAAGCTATCCTGGCTGATGAGGGGTAAAACCCCGAAACTGGTCCTAGAATGCTTGTTTCCAGTCCAGGGAGGACCTGGCCAAGCAGTTCGGGCTGGACTGTTCCCATTGGGCGCAGGGTCAAGACTGATTTGCATATGGCTGGGTTCAAACTGGAATGGCATGGGGAGCAAAAAAAACAATGGATTTAGGCCCAGATCTCTGTACTGGGGTGAATGTATGACATTGTTCTGCATTCTGTCCATCAATTGTTCTTTTTGCACTTTTAGAAAGTAGGCATTTTCTTGTTTAACCATTCTGTGTGCCTCTGCCTGTTTGTGGATTGATGGGTTTTGGAGTGACAGGGGTTGGGGAAGTGAATTCACTGTATACAGGGGGGGGGGGTTAAGGTGTGCCTGGCCCTTCGTGTTTAACTCAGAGCTGAGCTGAATAGACCTTGGCTGAATTTAGAGTAGTGGGAGGAGTTTTTTTGTACCTGAATAGGGTCTGTCTCCCTTGCACAATGCTGTCTCCACCCCCTGTGGTCATACTGCACCAGTGAGGACAGAACTGGTTTGGACTGGGCTCAGAGACCTTTGCACAAAGAGAACAAAGACATTTTGGGTTATAAGTATTGCACCTAAAACCCCCGAACTTTAGATTACTTCTGGACTCAAGAGGACCATTTGCCAAGGAGAAGAGCTGAAGAGATGTGGGGAGGAGTACTGCCCCTTTGCTGTGTGGGGTTGGTCTGCAGTTGCTGTTTCTGCCAAGGAAAGGACAAAGACTGGAACTTTGCTTTGAACCTGCTTAAAGAAGATCTCCAAGGGCCTGTGTGTGCTGGCCTCCTGTCTCGAAGTCTCAGGGACACAAAGACTTCACCCCCAGTTCCCCTGAACTCTGCTGCTGAGAGTTCTGACCTGCCAGGCGGTGCCTATTCCAGTTCTGGGCCTCTGGAGGTTGTTTCTGCTGTTAGGAGCTGGAAGAAAAGAAGAACTGAAGAAATCGACGCATCGCTCTTCTTGCGGCTGTTTTTCCGATGCAGCACCGCCCTGTGAGAAGAATCTCCACTGATCGCCGTGCCACTGCAGTATTGATGCAGCGCCTGTCGTGGCTGCAAGAGCTGATGTATTGAGGGATCGCGTCTGAAGAAACTGACGCAGCGCCACTCGACTCAGCTGCATCGATCGCCGACGCATCCTAGATTTCCACACATCGCACATGTGCAGCAAGTTTTCCCGATGCATCACCCGCAGCCTAGAACTGTCTCGGAGTCCCCTTACAGACTGGAATCGACGCATCACTTCTCCTGCGTGCAGCAGAACTGTTGCATCGCCTCCCCAAGGTCTCAGGAACTGACGCATCTCTTTGTTTCTCAACGCTTCCCATCTCTGCGACTTTTTGGCCTTGTGAATTTTGACGCATCTACAGGTACTTTGTGAGAAATCACACATCCATAGTTTTCTATGGACCCAGTTGTTTGAAACCTTTGAAAAGTCATATTCGTATTACATGTATGTTGGATTTTTGTTGTTTTGGTCTTGTTGAGTTTACATAAAGATACTTTATTTTTCTAAACTGGTGTGGTGTCCATTTGTGGTGTTATCACTGTATTACTGTGTGGTTTGAGTACAAATAATTTACACATTGCCTTTGGGATAAGTCTGTCTCCTCATGCCAAGACACCCGGGGGTTGAGCAGGGGTTATCTAAAGTGTCCCCCTTACCCTGACTAGAAGCAAGATTCCGTATTTGGACAAAGGTACCTACCTCTACCAACTAGAGACCCACATTTCTAACACTTCTGAAAATCCTCAAACTCTTCCACCACCTAGTGCATGCATACCTGTGGATGAGTGTTTTGGTCCAAATAAGTTCCCCAATATTTCCAGGGCAATCAACCCAAAATGGTGTCTTCTTTCATTGACATATACACCTTTCAATTCACCTTCCACTATTCTAATGTCCATGTTGCGCAGTGTCATGTTGTTCTCAAAATGGCGTTTGTAGATTTTTCAGGAAAATTAGGCTTAGCCTAGAACAAGAGTCAAACATCATGTCCATAGCTGCATCCTCATTCTTCAACTCATAGTTAGGGTTGTCAACCACTTTCTCTCTTCCTCACATACTTCTCTCACACACATTCTTTTGACAATCTTCTAAGCACTCCTGTAAAATTTTATGAAGTGGACTTTTGACCCACACATATTACACCACTCTAGCATTAGGCCATTCTTTGCTATTAGACATGTGATCAGTCTGTCCATATAGGCTTTAGAGTAGTGAAAAATGACTTTAAGAGTTTTTCATTACCAGGAAATGTAAAACTTAAGTACACATGTCCTACTTTATAAATACTGTGCCCCCTGCTTTATGGATTTTAGGGCCTGCATGTTCTACTTATTAAAATACTGTGCACCCTGCTCTATGGGTTTTCAGGGTCTACCTTTGGGTTGACTTATAAGCATTAAAAAGTAAGGTCTTATTTTGCCAGGTTGAAATGGCAGTTTAAAACTGTACTACAGGCTTCAATGGTAGGCTGGAGTCATTAAAAGGACTACTTGAGTGGGTGGCACAATAAGTGCTGCAGGACCACAAGTAGCATTTAATTTACAGGCCCTGGGTACCAGTAGTAACATATACTAGGTATTTACAAGTAAATTAAATGAGCCAATCAGGGGTAAGCCAGTTTTACCATGTCTTGGGGAGAGGGCATAATCACTTTAGCACAGGTTATCAGGGGTAAAATGCACACAGTACTAAAGCCAACAAAAACAAATCCAGCAAAATAGGAGTGAAAGCAAAATGTTTTGGGGAACACCACGCCAAGGATGTGATATCTTACACATTCCACTGCATGACTCAGTGGGATCCTCCCAAAGAAAATACTAGAATACTTAGGATGAGGTGCGATTTTCTTCTCAAGCTTTTCCAGCAGGCTGAAATTACACCACAGTCTCTCCATTTCTTGAGGAAGCATCACCAAGCAATTTGCTCTCCATTCTCTAGCAGGGAGAGACAGTCTTAAAGAACTGTACGTCCCACGTCCAAGATGAGGGGCGTCATGTTGAGTCGAAAATGCTTCTATAAGAGGCTGCTTTCGTTGTCAGTGAAATGAAGCACATGGAGCTATAAGTAACTAAAAAAGCTGCTTTAATCGCCTCGGCCACCAACTGCACAAAGAGTAATTGCCACTCACAGGCGTTTCCTAACACAGTGTTTTAGAAAGGCAGTGGCACCAAGTTAAGTCGACAGGCAAGGGCTCTCCCTCAAGGACTCGGAGTTATGGAAAAATAGAACACTACAGATGATTCAATAATGTCTTTGTGAGCTGGATTACACAGAGAGTGGGTCATAAATACTTTCTGTTTGCCACGTCATACACATTTGTTTCCAGTTTCTATTTATCCGTGACAAAGAAACAATACAAATTTGCAGGTTGAATAAAACCTATTAGCTCACAGACGTACACCTTTTAAGAGATACAGGGGCATATGTATAAGCCCCTATCGCCACACAACGTCACTTCTATCGACGTTGTGATGGCGATAGGGGCATCGCCTTATGTACAAGGCAGCGTTAAGCCACTTAACGTGGCTTAACACTGCCTTGTACATAAGGCCCCCTTTCACGCTATGCTTAGCGTGAAAAGGGGTGGGCAGTGGGTGTTGCAGTGGGCATTCCACCGCAACACCCATTCATTTTGACGCTGCTCCTATGTACAAGGGTGGCGTACATAGGAGGCAGCGTCAAAATTAAGACCAGGTAAATCCTGGTCTTAAGTTGGCGAAACGAGGAGAAAGGCATTATTTCTTCTCGTTTTTGCTGTTTCCATGTGTGCTGCCTTGTGCAGGACACATGGAAAAAGCAAAATGCCATGGTTTGTTTATGTACAGGAATGTGTCCCTTCCTGTACCTAAACAATCTTTAAAAAAAAATGCCATTTTGACACTTTCATGTGTGATGCATGAAGCAGCACACATAAAAGTGACAGAATGGCATTTTAGGATTGTTTATGTGCAGGAAGGGACACCTTCCTACACATAAACAATCCTCCCCTGCACGCAGACACCCTTGCACTATGGTGCAAGGGTGCCTGCGTTGGCGCTAAGTTGCTAAACTTAGCGCCATCGTAGGGGGAAACGCAAGGCTGCACCATATTCTTGTAAACATGGTGCAGCCTTGCGTTTCAGAAGTGGCGGAGCGCGGCGTTAAGCCAAGGAGGCTAACGCAGCGCCCCGCCACTTCCTTGTACATAGCCCCCACAATATCTTAATATTTGGGGCTGGTAGAAAAGTTGAATAATTTTATTCCAACATAAATCATGTTATTGTGCTAAAAGTATTTGTATGTTTGGATACTCACCAGTAATTTTGTTTTTTACTTCATATCTGAATTTTCTACAATGCTTGTTTCATTAAGTTTCATACATTCTTTATTAATTTATTCAGTAGCCAATATGCAGCTGCATGTCTAAAATACTTATATTGGCTGAACGCCTTCAGATTTCCCCCCCAGATATTTGTGGTGAAAGTCGATTTGGGTTCTCAATCGTGAGAATCATTTGGAAGCCAACATGCCCATTTTTGCTGTAAATTTGCACAGAATAGTGGGGGATGACTGGACACTGCACCCATTATTTTTTTGAAGGCCTGCATGTGTGAGCAACTCAGCCTGGGGAAGTATCTCCTGTTCTTATGCGCTGTATGGTAGTGCAGATCTCCACAGGGCAGTGTAGCTTTTTGAAATATACATCTCTCTCACTTGTCTTTGCAAGTCTTGACCATCACTGTAGCTTGTGTCAGTTCGACATTAGCAGGCTTATTTATATGTTGGTGGTAGGGATACTCTGTCACAGAGGTGACAGAGTATCCTTACTGTCAACATAATGGCCCGCCTGCCTAATTTAAAGGCGTGCAGACCCTAGGTGTAACCACGGTGGAGACTACTCCGTCTCCGCCATGGTTATACCCAGCTGTGGCCCGTGCAGGTAAGAACAGTGGGGCAGTGGAGCCAGGAGGTGGGAATTTCGTCAGATGACGACGAGGGAAAATGAATTATTTATCTCATTTTCCCTCTTCATGAGGTGAGGACCTCAGGACACAAGTGGACTTCATCCTCCAAGCAGCAGTGCGCCAGAAGCTGCATTTGCAGCGTGGTGTAAGAAGGGGCGTGGCCTCGGAACACCTCTCTGCAAGGCAGCTCTGTGGCGCTTACTGGAGGTACCTGGTGGGCTAATTGGCCCCCAGGGACCCTCAGGATTCAAGGGGACTTAATCCCTTAACTTACAACGCGCCAGGGTGGTGCAGGGAGGGGGCTGGGCCTGATATTACAAGTTAGCAATCTTGCTGTGTGGGACTTACTCGAGGTAATAAAAGGGGTGGTTGGCCCCCAAGGTTGACGTTGGGGGCTAACTACCCCTCCTGTTACCTCCAGTAAATCCCACACAGTGGGATTGCTAAAAGGTGTTTGGAGGCCACGCTCACCTTTCTCCACCACTCTGAAAACAAGACTGCTATGTTATAGTTAGAAATTAGCTTTTAAAAAACCTTTGAAATTCACTGAAAAAACCATAGGTTTCAGGGACGTTATAGTTAGAAATTAGCATTTAAAAAACCATTGAAATTCACTGAAAAAACCATAGGTTTCAGGCACGTTATAGTTAGAAATTAGCATTTAAAAAACCTTAGAAATTCACTGAAAAAACCACAGGTTTCAGGGACGTTATAGGTAGTTGGACATTTCACTCGTGCAAAACCAGTGAAATTCCGCCGTTATAGTTAGTTCAGCTAACTATAACTCTCGCCCCCGCAATGCACTGCTGATGACGTCACATATTACATCATTCATGACATGTTCAGTGACATCACTGATGACATTTCAAATGACATCACTGATGACATCACTGATGTCCTCATCCAGTGACTGTGTGTTTCTTTAAAGTTTAAATATGTTTTATATATATGCCAAGGTGTATTGAAGAATGAGTGGGTGTATAAGTGTCTGGATGGAGGATTTAGTAGGTGCGTGACTGACTGTTTAAGTGAGTGATTAAATGTGTTTTACTGAATGCATGGGTTAGTGACTAAACTGTGTGAATGTCTGTATCAGTCTGTCTGTTGTTGTATAAGCTGCTGCATGGGTTGGTCAGTAGTTACATGAGTGTCTATATGGGTTATCGATTGGTTGCCTGAGTATTTGTATGGGTGCCTGAGTGTGTGTGTGGGTGGGTGGGAGGTGTGTGACTCTGTGCATAGATGTTTGAGTGGTTGATTCACTGGGTGTATGGGTTCAAGAGTGCATGTGGAAACAGCTGTATCGGTGGGTGAGTGTGTGTTGAGTGTGTTGGTGAGTGAATGGATGTCTCAGTGGTACATGTCCAAGTAACTACATATGTAAAAGGCAGTGTATGTGAGAGTTGGAGTATATAAATGACTATACGTGAGAGTCAGTGATTGTGAGAGTGGCTGTATAGATGAGTGTGTACTTGTATCAGTGATTGTATAAGAGATTAAGTATGCATTTGTTTCTGTATGAATAAGTGATGTGGTATGTGTATAACTGTATAGGTGAGTAAATGGAAGTGTGATTGATTCTTTGCATGACTGACTAGGTGTGTGAGTAACTCTGGATGACTGGTGCTGTGTGAGTGTCTGTATAGGTATATGAGTGCATATGATAGTGTTGTATTGATTAGTGACTGCATGAATGAGTGATTGTATGGGTGAATGAGTGGATGTGTGTGTAGACCTAGGAATCAGTGAGTGCGTATGTAGTAACTGGTGTTGGTGTGTCTATGGTTTCGAAAATGGTAGTCTGTATTTTACAGTGGGTGTATGAAAGGTTATATTAGGGTGTGAGGAGGTGCATCAGATTATCACATGGATGATGTCATCAGTGATGTCATCAGTGATGTCATTTGAGATGTCATCAGTGATGTCATCAGTGATGTCACTGACCATGTCATGAATTATGTAATATGTGACGTCATCAGCAGTGCATTGCGGGGGCGCGAGTTATAGCTAGCTGAACTAACTATAACGGCGGAATTTCACTGGTTTTGCACTAGTGAAATGTCCAACTAACTATAACGTCCCTGAAACCTGTGGTTTTTTCAGTGAATATATATATATATTTATATCCAAGATCCTCGTCTGCTTCAATCTCCTCCGTGGAATAACGAGTGCAGACCCAGACTCTGTGCAATTTTCTTTATTGTTCACTCAAAATCCGCCATAACGCGTTTCGGCCGTTACCGGCCTTGATCATATGTGTCAAAGAGTCGTGCCATATGTGGGATCCATTATGGTTTAAACATCACTAAATATTGCAAAGGGGCACGCATAATGCCATTAATAAAATGAATAAATATAAAATTCAACACACTGTGATGGCGGATGTTAATGTTACCAACTTGAATAACGTGACTCCACTTTCTCTTGCTAGGAGACATCAACCAATGGGAATGAGAACAGATTCAATTAAAAAGGCTCGCAACTGATACCAAACTTGTTAACCAGTATTGAGAAAGGCAATGTCGCCGAAACGCATCTACTTGGTTATAATACAGAAATTTGGAACCCACAGAGTGCTCCTATGTCCCTGGTGGATGTTTGCTGGAAAAAAAAAATATATATATATATATATAAATATATATATATATATA